>OY856187.1:383557636-383827735 GCA_963693315.1 Diogma glabrata | reverse complement strand
TTAAAAGAAACTCGCAATAATTGTACAATTTTGAATCAAATGAAAAATTTACGCACGTCTTTGGGAAGACAAACCGGTTTCTCTCTCAGAGAAATAAAGAAAAAAAAAAAACGATTTGACATAAGATCAGTCACGATTAATATTAATTATGGTGGTCGGTTGCTTGTGTTTCATTTTCAAAACTCTTTCCTGTACGATGAATTCATATTTGATTTGGATGTGGAATATTCGAATCGCTCTCTAAGAAACCCGTCAACTTTTACATACATTCAATAAAATACATTCAATTACATTCAAGATCAGACTTTGTATCATTTTAGAAACAACATTAATTTTGGAGAGAAGATCGTTTCACAAAAATTCAAACTGCAAAGATATTTAAAGCAGCATTATCTTCGCTATACATTTTGCTCCAAATTGTGTTATTATAGTTTTGCGTGTTCGGAATTTTAATTAAAGTGTTTTAAAATTCTAAGGTTTAAAATCTAAAAGGTCTTACAGCTGATTTTCAGTTTTCCCAACAAGTTTCATTATTGGCCTTAAACTACGTATATTTACTTGAAGAAAATTAAATATAGTTGAAAAAAATTAAGAGTTTCTTCAGAAAAATGCTCATGAATGTAAAACTTAGGTCTTTCAGACCAAAGTAATTTCTATACAAGTATTGCATCGGTTTGAATTTCTGATACTACAACTATCCGCAGTATCTGATTTGCTATACCAACTGGCTTCAGTGGCATTTTTTCGGCTGTTTATTCTTCTTGTGTTTTTCAAGCGCCAGTTTTGGTGATCCTTAGTTGATAATTCACCATAGGTTTCACATTGGCCGAAAGGACCTTTTTGTTGGTTTCCCTCAGGAGTTAGTGTTGTTGGCAAAATTTATCCTCGCTTGTTTGGCCTGTTTTGAAACTTCTCTGTCGCTGACGACAAAACAGCATCGTTCATTTAACTCGCCTCGTTAATCATTCTTCTTTATTTTCCACGAAAAGTTACTTAAAATCTCACTTTAACACCAATGTTATCAATTTCTGGCTACGAAGCACCTGAAAAGTAAAGAAAAATTTTATTAAAAAATTTGATCATAAATCTGTATTTAATTATCTCAAATTAATAAAAAATACTAATCTCCAATCGAGGAGTCTCACATAAAACACTTTAATTATCGTTGATAAAAAAATTTATACAAATTTGGTACAGATTCGAGGATGGACAAACTTCAATCTCTTAAACTAACAACTCAAACTAAGATACGAGCAGTCTATCTTTCAGCTTATTTTATATCGCAAAAAGAATTAAAATACATTTCTTTTATGTAGTCTAGCTTTTCCAAAAGTCGATGAACCAGGAAGGAGGGAAAACCATCATTATCATTTACTGAAACGATATAAGCAGACTTCTAAATTCATGAAAAAGCATCACAAAATCACCATACTATTTTCAATGCACCATGGCAGTGTCACTACAATGCCCAAAACAAAATTTACTTAGAGGCACATATAAAATCTGGATGATCCGTTCTAATTACTTCAGTCTAAAAAATCTTCAGCAACAAAAGCCGAAAAGAAGGAAACCACAGTGCAATATGTTTGATTAATGCGAAGAGGCCAATGAGTTATGGGTTCGATAGCTAAAATGATTTATAATGTTCTTAAAGTTTTCTAAAACAGCTACGGGTAGGATTCAATCCAGCACTCTTGAGTACTCTTGACCAATTTTTTGCATAAATTTTGCTTCAACACTTTTTTACTTTTGAATGATTTTTAATTATTCTACACAACAATACACTTTTCAACAACATGTTTCATTATGGTATAAATCAAATTTTGTTTGTTTTTCAACAACAACATATATTTATTGTTTGATATGCATTAGTGTTGAATGATTTGTTGATAACTTTATATCGTTCAAAAATTATTTTTTATTTTCATGAAAAACATGAAAATGCTGTTAAAAGGTCAGTCATCTGTATTTAAAATATTGTTTTTCCATTGTGCTGTTGAGTGTTTGAGAGAAATTTTCTTTTCATAAATTGAAAATTGTAATTGGTAGACAATGTTTGTATTTATTTATTTTAGTTTAAAATATTCTATTTTATGATTTGTGTAACAATTTAGAAGTGATTTGTTATGTGCTTCAATGTTAATAGATTTCTGTTCTTGTTTTTGAAACGTTAAAAGTTAAAACATACAAATACTTTAATTATATGTTGGACAAATTTTATACTTTTCATGGTGAATATAAATTTATATTAAAAGCAATTTTTGAAAATAGTGAGCAAGTTTGTAATCAGGATTGTTCACTGCAAAGTACGGTCAATCCTTCATTGGTCGTTACTGATTTATTGCTAAATCAAGAAGGAATTGACTTTAGGGTCAGTGCTCTTGCGGATAATGTTGCTAGTGAGATATTTGATAAATAATCTGGTGCCTCATGGCCTCAATTTGTTGGTAAAAATCGCTAAAATCTATAGTGAAAATCACACATTGCTAAATATCCTTAAACAAAACAAAACCCCATTATAAACTCCTAAGATAACGAACAAAATTGAGAGATTATATTGTACATAATAAATTTTACACTTAATTACGTAATTTAATTAAACCGTTTGAATAAAAGTTTTTTTCTTCTAATTAGATTTGTTAAGGGTTATCTCAAATCAAATGCAATAGAACAATTTACCAACAAAAGAATTAAGAAAAGATCAAACGAAAATATCTTAATGTAAAATCAAGAACAAAAAAAAATAACCATCCATGGGATATTTTTCTGGTCTTGTCATTTTATAAAAGCTTTTCCGTGTTCATTGAACCATTTTTTTTGTTGTATTCTTGCTGGAAAAAAAAAACAAAATGAAAAAGAATGTTAGAAACGTATACAATTGGGAAATGTTTTAAATTTTCTTTAAGATAAAAATGTAAAGGATCATTAATTGAGATTTTAATGGGAATCGGATTCGTGATTTAAGATTTTATTAGGCCTACATTTCCCTAAGAGATGAAGGAAGTTATTAAAATATGAGTAAGATGAAAGAAAGAATGTATGATACATTAAAAAAAGGATAATTGTTTTGTAGAAATGAAGCGTCTACTTTGAAAGAACTTTGAGAAATAAAAGTTAACAAAATTAATTTCGCGAAGATGAGAAATTTGTTGGTTGAAATAACAAAAATCCACCATGCAAAAAGCTTCAATAAATATGTCTATACTGATCTTTAAACGATAGGTTTATGTGTTTTATAATTGCTGTCATAACGACACCTCTAGACAATCGTAATGAGCAATTAATGAAGGTTTTTACAACCTTTGTGGATTGAGTCACAATTATAGTGTGAAGAAACAAATACTTTTGTATATTATAAGTACCAACGCGTGAGCTTTAAACAATACACCTGTTTGCCTTAATGTCGACTGTCGATTTAAACAGTGGTACAAATATTTTAGTGTTTTGACATCTTGTCTGAAATAGAATCCATTCGATTTCATTTGACCATCGTTAAGGACAATATTTATAAAAAACAATTATGCAAGTGACATGTTGACGATGGTAGAAAGAATTATGTTTTGATATCAAATCCCAATTACCCTCACAAGAACAACTGTATGAAGTAATTGGAATGGAGTAACATAATTTTTGTATCTATTTAGTAGAATATTTTTTTTCTGCGCAAATATTTTCCAAACCAAAGGTCCACGTTCTAAAATGTTCAAGAAAACTTCTAAATTGTAAGCAAATATTTATTTTAACTATAATTGTATAAGTAATATATTTGAGGCACGCTTCATTCTGAAAAATAATGTTCAACTATATTTAATGGCATCAAAATAATTAAATATAAATCGAATGTTTCTTAAATATTTTTTTTCTATTCCAACTTAAAAGACTGTCAAACAAATTGGGGAGCAACATACAGAAAAATAATTCTTTTGACACACTAAACGTTTTTTTAAACACTTATAATTTAGTGATATGCGTTCCTGGTCTTACATACAGATGCCTACATGCACAGTTAACACTCTATACGTTTCAAAGTAAACGTTTTATATGCAAAAATATCAATGATTTTGTTGACTCACTTCGAGTGCAGTAATCGATCCCAACGTTCTTTTGACTCTCCATAACCCAAGTAACAAATTAGCTGTATATTAAGACTGTATATGGCGCAGGTTTCAGTCACATTGTGTTTAATGCCTGTATATTGTGCATTCTTTAATTTTTGTGCATGTTATCTGCTCTTAAGCCGTATATGGCACAGAAACCCCCCGTATATGGCGCACGATTTTTTAGTTTTTATCTGTATATCATGCATTTTCTGGTCTCACATATTCTATGGGAATTACGATATTCCATTCTTTTTGTATATCGGTCATTTTTTGGGCACGGCATATTGTTGAGAATTTTCTTAAAAATAAACAAAAATTGGACATCTGTATATCGATCAGAAGTCATGCTTCGTTTATATTGATCTGTATATTGTTCAGAATTTATGCACATTTTGGTATGCTGAATATTCCCAAGTTATTGCGCATTTCAGTGAGCAAAATTTTGTTTGTCAAAAAGGACGCAAATCCAATTGAAGACGATTTTAATTGTTTTTATCCGCATTATTTTCAATTACTTTGTTAAAATGAGTACAGAGTGGAGCCGCTATAAAGGACTGGAACATTCCGACGTTTAGTGAAGAATTTGCGAAAGAAATTCTATGAAAAAGATGATGTAGTGTTCAGAAATGTTGCGTCTCCAGCACCGTCAATATCGGCCATGAATAAAGCAGCAGTTGAGGTGCCAATATCATCAGCTGCCTCATTGTCATCTTCGTATTCTTCCAGTTCCTCCTCGCGCTTACGCTCACCTTCACCTGGCGCCCACTTTGGCTTAGAGAGTGACGATTCATTGCCAGAGTATTATAGCCCTGATAGTAGGAACATTGATTAGATGTCCGACGTCGTTGATTCACCAATTGCATTGAATGACAGCAGTTGTACGGCTACATTCCTGAAAGAATGGGCTGCAAGGTACAACATCCGACTTCAGGCATTGAAACCATTCATTCAACATTTAAATACCCATCTCAACACGCAACTACCAAAGGATCCAAGGACCCTGTTAGGCACAACTTCAACCTGTGTAATTCAGCGTTTGGCCGGTGGCCAATACTGACATCAGGGGATCAAATTTTGTTTGAGCAGATGTTTTTCAACGACAAATGCGCCGCTTTGTATATCGATAAATGTGAATATCGATGGCCTTCCACTGTATAATAACGGTCGCCATCAATTCTGGCCGATATTATTCAATATCCATCAATTTCGTCGCATTCCTCCAATGGTGATTGCATTGTACTATGGCCAAAGCAAACCTGACAAAGTGGAGGAATTTCTTGATAAGTTTGTAAATGAATTGAACGATGTTCTCCATGATGGAGTTATAATCAATAATTTCTTGCTGACGGTACAGTTGAGGGCATTCATTTGTGATTCCCCAGCCCGTGCGTTAATTAAGGGTAAACAATTACCAGTTCATTTCATTTTCGTGGTTTTTAAAATGTACTATTTTTTTTTAGGCGTGGTAAACTTTAATGTACATCATGGATGTCTCAAATATTGTACTATTGGGTCATATTCGATTTCGTTTCGCTGTACCACATTTTCGAGAACACTAGCACAAAAGAGGACCAACGAGCAATTTAGAGCTGGCGAGTACGCGAATCATTATAAGTACTACAATGTTCGAGGCGAAGATGGCAAAATGGCCAAAGTTCCTGTTGTCTCGCCGTTGTTGCGTCTACCAATGGACATAGTTAATGATGTTGTGGTATCGGATTCGCTCCATTTGCTTCACCTAGGCATAATGAAATGTCTATTGAAGGTTTTTGTTCTTGGAGAGCACTACGATGGTGTCTCATGGAATAAGAATGAAGCAAGTGAGGTGTCAATAATCCTGGTAGGCCAACGTATGCCAATGGAGATTCATAGGGCGGTTCGTGGGTTAAATGATTTGGCGTTTTGGAAAGGGTCCGAATATGCTTCCTTCCTAAACTATATTGGTATCGCGATATTTAAAAAGTTTCTCAATGAAAGGGAATATAAGATGTTTATTTATCTGTTTTGTGCAACGACGTTATAACACAAAGAGTATTGCTAAAAATGCCATTCAATCACATCAAATATTCGTAATTTGGTGTATATAGTTGAAGAAGTTAAACATTTCGGACCCTTGCCAACGTTGACATCATACCCTTTCGAAAACAAATTGTTTCAAATTAAGCGATTATTGCGGTCGGGTCATCTACCGTACGAACGGCCGGTATTAAATATAACGAACCCGAATTGCACTATCCGCTTTATTTGCAACAATCGAAAGACAAATCTACAATTTCCCATCACATTTTGCTTCGGGAAGATTGTAACTTTAAATCAAGTTTCGTAGATAAATGGTTCTTATCAAGAAGTAATAAAATTGTCGCAATGCAGTATGCAAATAAAATTGATGGGAAAATTGTTGGTTCTGTTTTGAATAGGTACGAGGATCCAATGCCGTAGATCCAATGCCGTCATCTTATTTAAATGTTTTTCAAACATGTCAAAACTCTGATTTTAAACAGACTAAATTGTACTCCATTTTCGATATTCTGTGCAAATTTGTTGTACTTACCATTGAAGATAACACTATTTTTGTACCCATGCATCACACGTACCTCAAACATGTCACATTGTAAATTAAAAACGTAATGTAAAGCAACAGCTGAAAGAATACTATTTTATTAAAAATTTTTTTTTTGTAACATTTTTGTTTTTAACTTCATTTTCATTTATAACTTCATTTTAATTTTTAACTTTAAATTCATCTCCGTAATCTGCAATTCAATTTGGCTTTAAATCGGTTTTTCTCAAGGAGTAAGTATATTATTATGGAGAACATAATAGCAAGACGCTGGGGTTGCATCTAAGTTGACAACAATATTCTGCCCCACGTTCTCGACACACTCAACTAGAATAGTCTGGTTCACTTCAATAATTTGGCCAACTTCCGGTACATTTTCTACTTGTGAATCAGCGGAATTGTCTACGGTTGACGGATTCACTGTTTCATCGCCAAAACCATCTGCCATATCTTCATTGTTTTTACGGTTCGGCCGTGATTTTGTACAACGAACCCGTTTGGCAGTGTTCTTTTGTTTGACGTTCTTCAATTGCGCTTGAGGGAAAGCTTCAGTTTTTTAAGGCTGTACGATTTGACGTAATGCAACACACACGCGAGAAACAACTTATGAGTATTTTTGAAATATTTGAAGGCCACTTTTCGTTCACCCTCCGTTCGGGTTCCACCAGCCCACGAACAGCCCACCAGAAACGATCGATTGAAAAATTCATCGACGAGTTTGAGAGCAACATCCTGCTCTGACATTTTAGTTCCACACAACGATCGAGCGATGTTACAGCATTCCGAGATGAATGTGGTATCGCTAGCCTTCGTCTCCAAATTTTGGTGTGCCTGCTCTGAATCCACACACTCAAATGGAAAACTCAAACGGATTTCAGTGGGCCGAACAAAAGCACCACCGCATATCGATTCAACTTTTGCTTCAATTCGCACAATCGCGGCATCATTTTTGAACATCCACTCCTCTAATCGTGCATTCATCCGTATTTGTTCGTTGTGCATGCGTGTTATCTCGCTAACAATGCTGTGCAGCACGAGATTTTGGTCCACAGTTGTATTTGTCTCTTCCGACATTTCTTGCATGAACTGCGTCAAGTTCAAATCAGGAAGCATGCTCACATCCTTTGGATCAATCACATTACTCATGGTGACATCGTTCTGATACAGTTCTTTCTGCGGCTGATTATGGATCGAACTGGTGGACGGTAAAATCATCAATGTCGTACATGGCTGTTTTCGCGAATCTATAATTGCCGAACTGGTGCCGGCCAAAACGCTTGCTGGCGGTGTCCATGCCTGTTGTTGATTCGTAAATGAGACCATCTCTGGCTGGATGAGCGACTGGCTGTTCACTGAACTAGTTACGGGCAAAACATATGTTTCCAATGTCGAACTGGTGACGGGCAAAACGTTGGTTTCCAATACCGAACTCGTGACAGGCAAAGTGTTGCTTTGCGACGTCTGATGATAATTAGGTGCAATCGGTGACTGACTGCCTGGCGATTGACTGTTTGATGAGGATTGGTTGCTTACCACTGTGTTACATTTAACCTGTTGAAAAGCTTTCGCTATCGCATTGCTCAAATGCGCATTCTTCTGCGATTTCTTCTTGAGCCTACTTATAATGCCAGTTTCTGAGTCTGTTGTGATTCGTTGAAATCGAGATTTATAGCCAAGAGCCTATATAATGATATTGCACAACATTCATTATGTATTACTAGAAAATATTTCACAAATGTTTAAATTTTGTGCGTAGTAATTACCTTTGAAAAAGATGTTATGCCAGTTTCTAGAATTTTGACGCGGTACGGTTTCATTACAGAATAATCGTCAATAGCACCCCCTTGTTTGAATGATTTTCCCATGGTCGCTTCTCATGGACCTGTTCACAATTTATTGGGTAGTAACACAAATCATTTCCATAGGATTCGGAACATTCATCTAGCGGAAAATGTCCGGCAATTGTATAGGAGGTCGGCACAGTGAAAAACACTTTGACGCCATCCTCGTTCGTTTGTACAACTGAAAAATCTTTTACCATCGCAGCTATGAACAAAAAACGCATTCTATAATTATCAATAAACATTTTGTCATTACATTTGTTGACCCGCTGCTCGAAAACAAGCATAATTTTATTTTTTGCATTGCACAATGAAACTGTAACGCTCATAATAAAATTACAATATTTTCAAAACCGGAGTCAAACACAATAGCTCAATCTATGACTCAATAAACTCAACTTTGCTTCTCGCTAACGTGAACGATACCACTTGATTAAAATGAACTGTCAAATTCAAAGCGGTTGGTCTGCTTTGCGCCTTTTCCTTTAATACCAATATACGGGTGAAATACGACAGATATACAGATGAATGCACATTTTATATTATTAGGTATGATATACGGGTGAAAAATGACCAATATACAGATAAATACTATTTTCATATTGTTTGGTACGATATTCGGGTGAAAAATGACCGATATACAGTTGAATGCTACATTTTTTATTATTAGGTTGGATATACGGGTGAAAAATGACCAATACAGATCAATGCTATATTTTCATCCAGATCTCAATTTTCGGTTAGCGCGCAAAATATTCCAACGGATTTACTTTACGACAGGTTGCTTTTAGTAATTGTGATAAATTCATTCAACTTGTTTGGATTTGCATAAATTCATTTTTATTCAATATGTTAATATGACCAGTCCAAAACACTTATAAGCAAAGCATTTGTGATCTCATCATGAATGCAGTAATATATCATTTTCCTTCTAATTGGTACATTAAGAAATATCTAAAATATATTGTCATATAGTTTCAATCGAATCGAATTATTAGCACCATTCATTATCGCTCTGACCAGTACTCTCAACATCTCTTCCATAGCTTAGTTGTACGACGCACGCTCGCAGATAAGATGGTTTAAAATGGTCCGGGTTCGAATCCCAATGGTGCCAAAAAGGCAAGTTTATAATCAAAATGAAAGTAATTGAAATGCTAGAATATAATTACATCTTTGAAACCGTAATGATTACGCGTATCTAATAGTAACAATAAAAAAATTAAAAAAATTATCTATTTTTAACAAAAAATTGATGTTTCTGTATATCGGTCTATTTTTGCCTTTTATATTTCTCTCTGTATATCAGGCACCCAATTATTCATATACAGATAAATATTTCAGTTACCGTATATGCTTCCATTTTTAACTGTATATGGCACGAGAAAGGAATAAATTTTCATTTGTATATTGGGCATGCCGTGCATAAAATATGCGAACAGACTGTATATATGCGTCCACGTTGTATGGAGCAAATGCCAAATAATGACCTAAAATAAAGTACATTTTTACTGTGCATTTTATGCACTTGTATTCCAGTATTTTCCAGTCATTTGCTACTTCGGAATCATAAAACATATTTTTAAAAAATAATCTTTGAATTACTTCAGTTTTGAAAAAAACAAAGTATTGCATTCTCGAGCCAAAAGTGAAATTCTTACCCCCACTTTTTTGGCATTTCTCGACGTTTTAGGACCTACTGAT
This sequence comes from Diogma glabrata, assembly GCA_963693315.1. Taxonomy (NCBI): domain Eukaryota; kingdom Metazoa; phylum Arthropoda; class Insecta; order Diptera; family Cylindrotomidae; genus Diogma; species Diogma glabrata. Next base: position 383,817,530 of record OY856187.1, on the reverse strand, counting down.
TTTAAAAAATCAAAAAAAAATCTATGTCTGTCTGCCGACCGGTTGGCCGTCAAAACCGACGTAATCTAAAAAACGGCTGGAGGAATTTCAAACATTTTTGCTTCTAAAAATAGGTATACTCAATGGTAAGAGCCGAAAGGATGATGGGTTCGACAGCTGTTCCGGAAGTGTGTCAAAAAATCGTCAAGTGTGTTACAAGGAAATTTGCATATTTGTTGCCCAAAAAACGTTCATTTTAAATGATTGCGAATAGGAACATTGAATTTGAAGAAATCTTGATGGTCAGGATTGGAATGTGAGGCCAAAAAGTAAATTTTTGCTTTATAAGTTTGTCAAAAAATATTGTAAAAATAATGTTTTTCATTTTTTTTAACCAATTTTTTGGCAAAAAATGAAATTAATTATATGTATGACATGAAATTTAATCGGACATGAAATTGGACACGGAAATTTTTGATTTTGTTATAATTTTTGGAATATTTTTGAAATTTCGAAAAAAAGTTTCCATTTTTGATTTTGTAAGAATTTTCGGAATATTTTTAAAGTTTTGAAAAGGTTTAAATTTTTGATTTTATTATAATATTTGTTATATTTTTGAAATTCGGAAAAAGTTTGTATATTTGATTTTGTTATAATTTTTGCGATATTTTTAGAATTTTGTAAAAGGTTTCAATGTTTGATTTTCTAATAATTTTTGGAATATTCTTAGAATTTTGAAAAAAAGATTAAATTTTTAATTTCATTATAATTTCTGGAATATTTATTTATTTATTTCAATTTATTCATATGATAGTTACAAGAAAGGCAATAGGCCCATATATATGTACAGAAGTACTGTCAAATACTTAAAAATTATATTTCAAAGAAAATTATATATAATTGTATATATATAATATATAATATAGAATATAATTGCTATACGAATTGTTGGTGATCGAGATTTAACATTAGGTCTTGATTCCCTGCAACATCGTCGCACTGTTGCTGATCTCGTTTTTTTTTATAAATATCGTCACCAGCAGTGCTCGGATGAAATCAGGTCCATAATGCCTCAGACATATGTTTTTCCCCGTTTTACTCGTCAATCGGTGTGTGCTGTCGAACTGTCGAGATTACTCACTGTCATAGTAATAGAATGCAAAGAGATTTCTTTGTGCGTACATCGTACACATGGAATGCTTTGCCCGAATCAATAGTCTCGAGTGCTTTCAATCCACAAAGATTTAAAAAAAGCGTCCACCTATACCTCAAGACGCATGTTGTTGTGGGACCTACGTCTTAAAAGGTATCTATGTGTTGTTGTGACACATTTTGTAATTCCTACTTCACAACACTTCTTATTAAAAAAAAAAAAAATATTATAAGTACCAACGCGTGAGCTTTAAACAATACACCTGTTTGCCCTAATTGACTTTCGATTTAAACAGTGATGCAAATATTTTAGTGTTTTGACATCTTGTCTGAAATATAATCCATTCGATTTCATTTGAACTTCGTTAATGACGATATTTATAAAAATCAATTATGCAAGCGACATGTTGACGATGGTGGAAAGAATTAAGTTTTGATGTCAAATCCCAATTACCCTCACAAAATCAAATGTATGAAGTAATTGGAATGGAGTAACATAATTTTTGTATCTATTTAGTAGTATATTTTTTTTCTACGCAAATATTTTCCAAACCTATTGTCCAGGCAGTGGCAGATTAACAAATTTGCCGCCTATAGGCTAATTTATATTGCCGCCTAATATATATAAAAATCACGTGTCACGATCTTTGTCCGCGATGAACTCCGCAAAAACGTAACCAATTTTGATAAAATTTTGTACAGTGTGTGTATATAATGGTCCAACTTGAGAGATAGCTTAGTTTTTATCTCGATTAAAGACCTTGATATTTTTTAATTGCGAATTAAATGTTAAATGTGGATGGTTCATAAGCAAACTTTCAGATGGCGGCGTAAATTAGTTTACTGTCAAAACTGCTTTATTGAAAACTGCTCTTTAATCATCCGTGTAGGGCCCATATAGACTAAAACAATACAAACGTCTATTAAAGTCAAATAATACGCTATAAAAACTTCATTTCAACAAGATATAAAACTTAAATAATATAAACTATTTTAAATAATATAACATATGATAGTCTCTGGGCCTTCACCTAATTAATCTGATGATTACCACATATTTTATGCTTCGTAAGGCGCTTGCCTTTGACGAGTCCTACAACATTTTTATCTGCCGTTTTCCTTGATTCGTTTTTTCTCTCCGTAAACTCCGAAACATGGTGATTTTCCGGTGTCTTGTATATTTATTACCATAATTTTGTTATTTATAAAAGGGGGTGGAAATTTGTTTTAGAAATCGAGGGTAAATTCGTCCGACAAAAAATTGTCTGGTTTTGTCGAGTCCGACAACTCAAACTCGCCAAAATACCAGGGTATTGAAAATCAATTACAAAACTAATTTTCACAAGATTGTTTAACAAAAATTAGTGAAATTGAAGGGTCATATTGTCCGACAAATTTTCGGCCGCGTTTTTTTCAGTCCGACGACCGGGAGGTCCGGAAGTCGGAATCCTGGCGGGGTAGTGTTTATTGATTACCACATGTCGGATAAAAATGAAACACGATAAAAAACCATTTGCTATTATAAAAAATCGAGATGTCGGACAAAAATATAGCCGCGTTCGGCTATTCCGACAAGAAAATGAGACAAATATTTCAGGAGGAACGATTATTTTTGTTTCTTTGTTAAAGTTGCTAATATTCATGAACAAATTTAATGTATACATTCATAACGTAAGATTTTTTGTAGAACCAATAAAACATAAAATTAGAAAACTTTTATAAATAGAAAAATTATAAGAAAGAAGTATCCAAAAGATGATGTACCATAGGAAGGGGAGTACCCAAAAATGATGTAAACATGTTTTCATATAAAGTTAAAAAATTTAAGGAACATTAACCAGTTGAAAGGGTTATACACACACTTTTATATACGACCTGATTCTTGCAATCTGGGATTAACAAAAACAACCTGCTGAATGGAAAATAACAAGAAACACAAAAAAGGTGGCCGCCTAAAGTGTACTTTTATCATAGAGTCGCACTGATGAACACTGCATATAAAATACTAGCTAATGTCGTTCTTGCTAGACTCATTCCGTTCGCCGAATCTATCATCGATGACTATCAGGCTATTTTCGTCCCAACAACATATCAATATTTTATCTTAAGAATGATTCTAGAAAAATGTTGGACCAGCCTTACGTTGATTTCGAGCCAGCATATGATATTATTTTATCTCCGATCAAATTCCTTGGTAGCTCAGAGAAACTTGTTTCTCTGTGTAAACTCACAACATAGGGATCAAATTGTAGAATAGCAATCAGTCAGTTTTTGACTGTTTTGATACAACATCTGTAGTTCAACAAGGTGATTTACAATGTCATTATTAATACAATGATACAATTTATTAAGCCTACTACAATTAACAATATTACATGCGTTCCTTTGGAACAAAATAGCTGCTCAAAGCAGTTTTTGAGTAGATCACCAATGGAAAGCCGAAAATTTGAAAATTTTTCAAATATAGCCACACAATTTTATTATTATCAAAATTTTTTATTTTGGGCTGATATTTGATCTGTCTGGTTCATTTTATTATTAAAAATACCAAAACAAGTTTATAACCGATCTAAATAAAATCGAAGTAAGACTGCTTTTTAACTACACAACTTGTTCGAGGTAGAGTAAATCAAAGCAAATTTGAGTAAGTTTGATCTTCATTGGAACGCGCCTAATATAAATTAAACCAATGGGTTACTGAGTTACAGTAGTTAAATCTACATAGTAACGACTACAGTTTGATTATTATAATGATTTCATTAAATTATTACGAAATCATTTAAAAGTTTTTTTATTATAATTTATAATTTTTATTAATATATAATATTTAATAACAAATATCTAAAATTAATGACTAATGTTGATATATCGTGGATGATGATATTGATGACATTTTTCAATTTTCCGATAGTTATTGGACACCAATTTGTCGGACAATTGTATCAGAGTAAAATAATATCAATTAAAACTATAAAAAAAATTAAAAATGTGGTAATCAATAAACACTTCCCCGCCAGAATTCCGACTTCCAGCCGTCGGACTGAAAAAATGCGGCCGAAAATTTGTCGCACAATATGACCCTTCAATTTCACTAATTTTTATTAAACAATCCTGTGAAAATTAGTTTTGTGGTAATTGATTTGCAATACCCTGGTATTCTGGCGAGTTTGAGTTGTCGGACTCGACAAAACAAGACAACTTTTTATCGGACAAATTTACCCTCGATTTCTAAAACAAATTTCCAAACCCTTTAATAAATAACAAAATTATGGTAATAAATATACAAGACCCCGGGAAATCGCCATGTTTCGGAGTTTGCGGAGGGAAAAAGCGGCCGAATCAAGGAAAATAGCAGATAAAAAAGTTTTAGGACTCGTTAAGGGCAAGCGCCTTACGAAGTATAAAATATGTGGTAATCATCAAATTAAGTAGGTGAAGGCCCAGGGACTATAAATATTCAACTAAATAAATAATCATTTTTTCTTTGGCTTACATCAAATGAAATCGAATTTGCAATATCAGATTCAATTGATAAAACTGCTAAATTGTTTACTCTGCTATCGGACATCGTTGAGCGTAAATATGTTTTAATTCGTTTTAAACATGAGAACGAACGTTCGAACAATTGCTGGCAGCCATTGATTTCTATATTCTTAAAATAATATAAATATTAGGAAAAATATCAAGCAGATTTTGATCCCTAATCCAATTGCACATATTGTTGATATTTATATGTTTTTTATCATCTAATGCCAAATATTCTTTGATGTGCAAAATCTCTTCAACTAGATCATCTGAAACATCTTGTGATTAAACTTCATATAATTTAAATGCTTTATTTTTTATTTCCCGATCAGAAAGTTCGCAAAATTTAAAAAAGACGTAGAAAATTTGGAACACTTTGATGTACGCACATTTTTGACCGTTTATTTCTGAGACTAATCGATGGACAATTGTAAAAATACGTTTATTTAACTATACTGAGCACCAAACAGGTTTTCATAATCGTTGGTTTCATCAAAACCAGCGCCTTGGCATCTTCTTCACGTTGTAAATTTCTCGCGGGAAGATGAAATAATTGAAATTAAAGATTTGTATAAATCGATAACCAATTCAATATCTGCATTTTCCTGTTGTAATTTTTTACACTCTACGTTGATACGATTTAAAATACAACCCCAAAAGACATTCATGAACGCAGTTTCAAATTTTGTCAATTTCTTGCAACCCTGCTGCTTCTGCCTTTGTAACCGTTTTCTCAGAACTGTCGTTTGAGATTGATTTAAGAATATTATGAATTTCTTTCCACGACATTAGTAAACTTTTACAGGCATCATCTCTGCATTACCATCTCGTATTTGAGGTCCTCTTTGGTGTTTTGAGTACATTGCTGTTTTGCAGTTTTTCCCAACACATCGTTAATGCCAAAAAAGTTATAAGTTGCTTGCGAAAATGAAAAAAAGTTTGCGGATTCATTACAACAACTAGACGCCGCAGTTCCAACTAAATTAAGAGAATCGGCTGCACATGGTATACATTCCGCAAACCGTCGCTATGTTTCTAGTACAGAGATAAGAAATTTTGCGAATTTCCTTTCAAACTAAATGTTTTATAAGCAAAAAGATCAATGATTTTGTTGACTCACTTCGAGTACAGTAATCGATCCCAAAGTTCTTTTGGCTCTCCATAATCATAAAACATATTTTTACAAACTAAATTTTGGATTACTTCGGTTTTGAAAAAACCAAAGTATTGAATTCTCGAACCAAGAGTGAAATTCTTACCCTTTTTTGGCATTTCTCGACGTTGTAGGACCTACTGATTCTAAAAAAGCTAAAAAAAAAAATTATGTCTGTCTGCCGGTCGGCTGGCCGTCACAACCTACGAAATCTAGAAAACGACTGGAAGGATTTCAAACATTTGTGTTTCTAAAAATAGGTATACTCAATGGTTAGAGCCAAAAGATGAAAAACGTGTTCTGGACAGAGTTGTAAAAACTTGACCATTTTTGATTTTCCTGAAACTTGGCATATAAGTAGTATGGACAAAATAAAAAATACAACTTATTTTAAAATTTTTTTAAAGTGCATAGTTTGAGCCTAGGGGGCACCCCAACATGCATGAAAAATGAAAATTCTGCCAATCCGATGTAACTTTGAAATTAAATTGCTCAAGAACGGCTATACCGATTTCATCAAACTTGTTTTTGTGTGATAGATGATTAATTAGTCGTTTGAAAAAAAAATTAATTTACTGTTTTTATAATTAGTTTTTAAATAAAAATATTAAAAAAACTTTTTTAGAGATGGCGATAGGGACAAAGATCAATTGGGATTTAATTAATTTTTTTTCTGAAAATAGTTCTATCTTTATTCTAAAATATATCAAATTTTCAAAAAGGCTAAAATTTTTTTTCTTGAGATATTTAATTTTAAAGATTTTTCGTACGGCGAATTTCTGCAGCAATTTCAGAATTATGTTTCCGAACAATTTTTATCATCAAAAAATTTTAACCACTGAAGTTCGAGAAAATAATGAAAAAATATGGAGGGGCTGAAATCTCACAGCTCTGAGATATCAAGACTTCGGTCTGGGTTAAAGATTTTGATATAGTTTTCGGCAAAAAACTTTTATGAGGACATGGTTTTTAGTTTTGGGCAGCGATGTATATCAAACATAACTCTTTGTTAAAGTACAAGCATTTTTTATCTCAGTTTAAAAATTTACTACACAACTAACACGAAACATCAATACGTTGCCAGAAAATTATAATCAAAATTCCAACAATATTGTAAAAATTAAATAAAGTCAAACTTTTTCAAAATTCCAAAAATATTCCAAAAATTAGAATAAAATCAAATATTTAAATTTTTTCTAAATTCCAACATTTCAAAAATTCTTAAAAATTCAAACTTTTTCCAAAATTCTAAAAATATTGCAAAAATTATTACAAAATCACAAATTGAAAATTTTTTCAAAATTCCAAAAATTTTAATAATATCAAAAATTTAAAATTTTTCAAAATTCTAAAAATATTTCAAAAATTCTTACAAAATCAAAAATTAAAACTTTTACCGATATTCTAAAAATATTGCAAAAATTATTACAAAATCAAAAATACAAACCTTTTCAAAATTCCAAAAATATTTCAAAAACTATAACAAATTCAAAAACTTCCATGTCTAATTTCATTTTCAATTACATTTACGTCATAAAAACAGCTACATTTTTTTTCCAAAAAATTGGCTAAAAAAATTAATAAAATCTTTTTTTGACACACTTGACATTATTTTTTGACAAACTTATAATGCCATAATTCTCTATAATAATAATAAAATATCATGTCATACAAACTATTAATTTTATTGTTTTCTAAAAAAAATGGGTAAAAAATAAATAAAAACCTTTCTTTTGACACACTTGACAACATTTTTTGACAAACTTATAATCCATAATTCTCAATAATAATAATAAAATTTCATTTCAAAGAAACAATTTTATGTTTTTCCAAAAAAAAGGGTAAAAAACTAAATAAAAATCTTTTGACACACTTGACAACATTTTTTTGACAACCTCATAATGCCATAATTCTCAATAATAATAATAAAACTTCATTTCAAACAAACAATTAATTTTATTTTTTTTTTCCAAAAAATTAGGTAAAAAAATAAATAAAAATCTTTCTTTTGACACACTTGACAACATTTTTTTGACAAACTTATAATGCAATAATCTAGTTTTTGATCTTACATACCAATCCCGACCATCAAGATTTCTCCAAATTTAATGTTCCTACTCGTAATCACTTAAAATGAACGTTTTTTAAGCCAAAAATATGAAAATTTGCTATTTTTGACACACATAATGATTTTTTTGACACACTTCCGGTACAGATATCGAACACAGCGTCCTTTCGGACCTGTCCCTTGTGAATACCTATTTTTAGAAAAAAAAATTTTGAAATCCCTCCAGCGGTTTTCCCTGCAGCGTAGGTAATGACGGCCGGCCGGCAGACAGACATACATTTTTTTTTTTGCTTTTTTAGAATCAGTAGGTCCTAAAACGTCGAGAAATTTCAAAAAAAGTGGGGGTAAAAATTTCACTTTGAGCTCATGAATGTAATACTTTGGTCTTTCAGACCGAAGTAATTCTTACAAAATCGAAAATTCAAACTTTTTCCAAAATTCTAAAAATATTGCAAAAATTATTACAAAATCAAAAATATAAACTTTTTTCAAAATTCCAAAAATATTTCCAAAACTATAACAAATTAAAAAATTTCCATGTCTTTTTTTTAAATTACATTAACGTCATTTACGCTACATTTTTTTTCCCGAAAAATTGGCTAAAAAATCAATGAAATCATTTTTTGACACGCTTGACTTTATTTTTTTGACAAACTTATAATGCCATAGTTCTCAATAGTAATAAAAAATAAAATTTCATTTCAAACAAAATATTAATTTAATTTTTTCCCAGAAAATTGGGTAAAAAAATCAAAAAAATCTTTCTTTTGACACACTTGACAAACTTATAATGCAATAATCTAGATTTTGGTCTCACATACAAATCCCGACCATCAAGATTTCTCCAAATTCAATGTTTCTACTCGTTTCTACTAAAATGAACGTTTTTTAACCAAAAAATATGCAAATTTCCTTGTTTTGACACACTTGACGATTTTTTTGACACACTTCCGGTACAGTTATCAAACACATCGTCCTTTCGGCTCTTCCCATTGAGTAAACCTATTTTTAGAAAAAAAAAATTTTGAAATCCGTTCAGCGGTTTTCTAGATTTCGTCGGTTGTGACGGACGGCCGGACGGCAGACAGACAGACACACATTTTTTTTTTTTGCTTTTTTAGAATCAGTAGGTCCTAAAACGTCGAGAAATGCCAAAAAAAGTGGGGGTAAGAATTTCACTTTGAGCTCATGAATGTAATACTTAGGTCTTTCAGACCGAAGTAATTAGAATTTTAATCGGATTAAAAATCTTTAAAATTAAATATCTCAAGAACACGAATTAATGCCTCTTTGTAAATTTGATATATTTTAATTGAAGGTTAGAACTATATTTAACAAATAAAAAAAGTTAAAATTTAATTGATTTTAAAATTTTTTGTTAATGGAAGTTGTTTGAAAAAATGAAAAAAAATTCGAATTTCAGCCGTACCAGAAATATTTAAAATTAAATATCTCAAGAACGAGAAGTTTAGCCCCTTTGTTAATTTGACATATTTTAGAGTAAGGATAGAACTATTTTCAGAAAACTTTGACCCTAGCACCATCTTTAAAAAATTTTTTTTAATATTTTTTATTTAAAAACTAACTATGAAAACATTAAATTAATTTTTTTTCAAAGGACTAACTAATCATCTATCAAACAAAAAAAAGTTTGATGAAATCGGTATAGCCGTTCTTGAGCAATTTAATATCAAAGTTACATCGGATTGGCAGAATTTTCATTTTTCATGCATGTTGGGGTGCCACCTAGGCTCAAACTATGCACTTTAAAAAAATTTTAAAATAAGTTGTATTTTTTATTTTGTCCATACTACTTATATGCCAAGTTTCAGGAAAATCAAAAATGGTCAAGTTCAAATTTCGACTTTTTCACCTGCGTAGATCACGTTTTTCATCAATTATAGTGTGAAGAAACAATTACTTTTATACATTATAAGTATCAACGCGTGGGCTTTAAACAATACACCTGTTTGCCCTAATTGACTGTCGATTTAAACAGTGATACAAATATTTTAATGATTTGACATCTTGTCTGAAATATAATCCATTCGATTTCATTTGACCACCTTTAATGACGATATTTATAAAAAACAATTATGCAAGCGACATGTTGACGATGGTGGAAAGAATTATGTTTTGATGTCAAATCCCAATTACCCTCACAAGATCAAATGTATGAAGTAATTGGAATGGTGTAACATAATTTTTGTATCTTTTTAGTAGTATATTTTTTTGCTACGAAATATTTTCCAAACCAACTGTCCACGTTCTAAAAATGTTCAAGAAAACTTCTAAATTGTAAGCAAATATTTATTTTAACTATAACTATAAGTAATATATTTGAGGCACGCTTCATTCTGAAAAATAATGTTCAACTATATTTAATGGCATCAAAATAATTAAATATAAATCGAATGTTTCTTAAATATTTTTTTTCTATTCCAACTTAAAAGACTGTCAAACAAATTGGGGAGCAACATACAGAAAAATAATTCTTTTGACACACTAAACGTTTTTTTAAACACTTACAATTTATTGATATGCGCTCCTGGTCTTACATACAGATGCCTACATGCACAGTTAACACTCTATACGTTTCAAACTAAACGTTTTATAAGCAAAAAGATCAATGATTTTGTTGACTCACTTCGAGTACTGTAATCGATCCCAACGTTCTTTCGACTCTCCATAATCATAAAATATATTTTTAAAAAATAATCTTTGAATTACTTCGGTTTTGAAAAAACCAAAGTATTGAATTCTCGAGCCGAAATTGAAATTCTTACCTCCACTTTTTTTGGCATTTCTCGACGTTTTAGGACCTACTGCTTCTAAAAAATCAAAAAAAAAAATGTATGTCTGTCTGCCGACCGGCTGGCCGTCACAACCGACGTAATTTAGAAAACAGCTGGAGGAATTTCAAAAATTTTTATTTTTAAAAATAGGTTTACTCAATGGTAAGAGCCGAAAGGACGATGGGTTCCACAGCTTTCCCGAAAGTGTGTCAAAAAAATCGTCAGGTGTGTCAAAACAAGGAAATTTGCATATTTTTTGCTTAAAAAACGTTCATTTTAAGTGATTTCGAGTAGGAACATTGAATTTGAAGAAATCTTGATGGTCAGGATAGGAATGTGAGGCCAAAAAGTAAATTTTTGCTTGATAAGTTTGTCAAAAAATATTGTCAAAAGAATGTTTTTCATTTTTTTTAAACAATTTTTTGGCAAGAAATGAAATTAATTATATGTATGACATGAAATTTAATCGGACATGAAATTGGACACGGAAATTTTTAGTTTTGTTATATTTTTCAAAATATTTTTGAAATTTTGAAAAAAGTTTGTATATTTGATTTTGTTATGATTTTTGCAATATTTTAAGCATATTGGAAAAAGTTTCAATTTTGGATTTTGTTATAATTTTCGAAATATTTTTGGAATTTTGAAAAAAGTTTCAATTTTTGATTTTGTAAGAATTTTCGGAATATATTTAAAGTTTTGAAAAAGTTTAAATTTTTGATCTTATTACCTGCGTTCCTTTTAGGTAAACTTGCTACCCGAACCAAATATCAAATGAAACGGCAATAATGTGAGGTGTCTTAGATTATTTTTCTAAGATTACAAGCCATATTTTGTCTTACTTTTAGTACAAGTTCCCGACATTTTGTTTGGCAATACATACATATATATTTTAAAAAATTATAAAATTAATATTGCTAAAAACTGTGAACAAAAAAAACACAGAAAATTATATGATAAAGAAAATAAAAAATTTAATATTTTTAATTTAAATATATAAAATAATATTTTTGATTTTCTTATAATTTTTGTGATATTTTCAGGATTTTGAAAAAAGTTTGTTGTTTTGATTTTTTATAATTTTTGCAATATTTTGAGAATGTTGGAAAAAGTTTGAATTTTTTAAATATTTTTCAATTTTTGATTTTGTTATAATTTTTGAAATATTTTTAGAATTTTGAAAAAAAATTGTTTGATTTTGTTATAATTTTTGCAATATTTTAAGAATATTGGAAAAAGTTTCAATTTTGAATGTTGTTATAATTTTTAATATAATATTCTTCGAATTTGGAAAAGAAGTTTCAAACTTTGATTTTGCAAGAATTTTCGATAGATTTTTAAAGTTTTGAAAAAGTGTAATGAAGCGTTGCTTCGTTGATTAAAAACGAAGTGGCATAGCAGACCGCGTACCCAGTGAGATTGTTTTATCAGCCCCAAGCCAGCCAAGAAAATCCTGCTGCTCCAGCACAAGTACTGATATTGTACGCGAATCTCATGAATGAAAACGGATTAAATGAAAAAAGACAAGTGAGTGAGAAGGATAGACCCTGACGACCCCTATATACGAAAGAACCGCGATCACAACGTCCAACCCCACACTTCACCACACAATCACATACTCTTTCACTTCATACACTCGTAAACTCTCACATCTCATACACTCTCACATCTCACACACTCCCACATCTCACCCACTCAGACACTAAATTTACTATACCAAAATTAAAATTATTTGTTGAACAACCTCTCTCTATTATTTTCAAATCTAATTTTCCTTCATTTTTTTGTATACGAACTGAAAACAATTCGGAACATTATTATATTTACTGATCTATTTTAGACCAAGATACCATGGATTACGATTATCTAAAGACATAACTTCATGAATTCCACAATTAAACAAAATGATGAAATTTGATGGTGAATAACGACAGCTATTATTACGAAAATTTTCATATTTATCTTGAAAAGTATTAACCGTAATGGTGGTTTGTTTATTTGTAATACGATATGATGAGATTGGTATGAATAATTTCGGACCTATGAATGGTATTATTATATGTGCGGGTAATAATTTTTGAATCGGAAAATTGTAAATAATTTTTAGAACTTTACCTTCAAAAATATGGTTTCAAACTTAGCACCAATAATCAAGTTATCATAAGTTGTAATTAAATGATTTTGGGTTAAATTCAAAGAATATAATATTGTGGTCATACACGAATAATCACAAGAGGTATTGAATATAGGATAGTCGGCTATTTTGGATGGCGTACAGGATAGCAATTTAGTTAATTCAAAAAAAAAATAGTTCAAATAAAGATGAAGGAAAATTCCTCGATTTCACCATTAGCCTTATGAATAATATCAGTTATCTCATGTTTCCACTAAACTGGCGAAGCATCTCTTCGGTAAAGATTATGAAATTTAGGTGAATCGCAATAGTGCTTGTGGTTTCAGTCCTGTTGTACTTGATGTTCAGTTGAACAATAAAAAAGACCGGCTTTACATTTATTACAAGGAAATATAATATTATGATTCTATTCGTAACATATTTTACAAACTTTTGGAAAACCTATTATCGATAATGCAAAAGTATGCCAATTTCATCCTAGATATTCTTTCAAAAGCTTTTCAAGCTAACCAAATGTCGTGCAGTATCAAAATCATTTCTACTGTAATTAATTACAACTCCATTTAGATCCAATATATAATATAAATTTACTTTTTTTTTTAAAGATATATGAAATCGCTGCACAAAATGGTTTATGTGTTTTCCATTCTTGGCTTTGATGCTCCTTACCACAGTAACTCACTAATTTGCAGTTTGAACAGATTTTTACTATTTGCGGAAAATTATTGTTTTTATAACAAATATTACAAGTTGATGTATTGTATGTAATAACTTTTTTTTCTTGACATTATTTGTCTAGATATATTTTTTTTTATAATTACAACTTTAATTGAATTTTGTATAAATCCACTGTGTTCGGTTGTGAAAGGTTTGAGAAAACGCTTTTAATATATCAGCAACAAAGGGAATGGTAACTCGATTTTATGAAATGACAAATTGATTGTCATAGTTGTAGAAGTTCTAGTTTCCGAAATCAAGCAAAAAAGGTATATGCATTTCTATCCACACATCCACACATTTACACATCCACAGCCTCACACCCAAAACCTCATACATTTTCGCTATACTTATACACATACATATATAATAACATATGACTCACCCCATGGTTAGATCAGATCCCACTCCTGACTCCAGTCTGGTCTAGTTGCTCATCTCCCTTAGAGCCATTATCCAAAAACAATTCTCGATTAGCGGATCAGGCGTTAGCGAACGGTGGTCAATTAAACTGATGGACTACCCCACGGTTAGATCCAGCACATACAGTCGCGGGTTGAACTGATAGATTCCAATAATATTTGGAGGTTGACAGATAATTTTTGTGGGGACAAGCTAGTTGTATGATAAATTGATGAACTATACCACCCTATGGTATCCAGCAACACACTATTGTATCCAGCAATTACGGTCGCGAGTTAAACCGTTGGAAAAATAAGGTGTAGTTGTTGATATGTAATTGTTGTGATGATAAGTTGCTTAAATAGTTGAAGAATGTGATAAGTTGATGAACTATACCACCCTATGGTATCCAGCCGAAGAGGTTGATCGATTCAGAAATTGATGAAATATATTGTGGTTATATCCAGTGATTGCAGTCACGCTAGAGCACAGTTAAGCGCAAATAATAAATGGCCGTTGATATGCAACACTGTTAAGTCCCGCAAGTCCACAAAACTGGTTTATGCTTGAACAACATACATTAAAATCACACTACCCGTAGCCAAAGTTGTATAACGAAATACTATTTTTGGGTTTTGTTTTTTTTTTGCTTTAATTCAGTGTCTGATAGTCACCCTTCTTCCAATTCAGAAAAAAAAAACTTATTTAGTGCGTTTTTTTACTTTAATGAAAGCATCAATATAAATTATTTAGATATCATTATTTAATAAATTTATTATATAATTATTTTACATATCGTCGCTTTAATAATGCAACAACGTATGCGTTTAAGTTTTTATATAATAGGTGCGCTGCATTCCCCATAAGGGTATCGTTGAATTGGCGTTTTTACATTTTCGAACTATTTTATGACTGTGGGTAAGAATTAATAAATTATAAATTAACGTCCATGCAAATGCATGCGCACATCAAACTTTAAACTCAAATATCTCGAAACTATACTTTTGCGTATACGTCATTTCATTATTAAAGCGACGATATTTTCTATACCATGCAAATATAAAGTTAAAGTATGTAATCTAAAAATTCACTTCTTGGTTCGATTTTATTAGTGATAAAGAATAAAACAAACTACGATTACTTCTGTTTTACGGTAATACCGATCCTGTTCCTCACTGATCTTTTCATTAACTTTAAATATGTTTATCACATTTAATTTAGACTATTCTAGGTCAAATGATTTAATTTAGCGTACAACACCACACAAAAAAAAACATGCAAGTATAAGAAGATTTATCACAGAAATTAATCACGATGTCGATAGGGTTAACAAAGTTTATTATATGGAATATTTAACTTAATTAATTTATTTTGACTAACACGCACAAACATATAACATTTTTTTTAATTTAATTATTTGGGACTAATAATATTCACAACACAAGATAAATTTTTCTACTTAAATTAAACAACTGAGATTCTTATTTTTATATTTTTGCATTTGAATAAATGGCTGACAACCTCACACCGCACAAAGATATAACAATCCAACAGCTGTAGGCTAAACAGATAAATAGTCGAATAAGAGAACGATGACATCCCGCGGCATTTATTTATAGTAAAAAGAATGGTAGCATTATATAGTATCTTGTTTGAAACCCACTAAAGAGCCGGCACAACTGTTTTATGATAAATTTATACAGAAATTATTGCGATAGACGATTACGAATTGAATATAAGAAATTATATAGGAAAATAGCGCGATTCTGAATTAAAAGGATTACACTATTGTTGTATGACAACTTTAAACAGAAACTATGGCGATATAGACCAAGGTAGAAGCCTTTAAAAATAATAAAAAGTAAAAAAAAATAATAGTAGGATGAAACCCATTAGAAAAGGAGGAGAATATTATAAAAATGAAAGGAAAAATAATTTACCGGCGATCTGAGGTCGGGAAGGGGAAGGGGTGAGTTTTTAAGGGTAAAAAACGGTTTATCTCGATTTCCGGCAAAACTAAAAGTCCTATGGAAAAAAGTTACATAGCAAAGTTGTAGGTAATAAAAATATCTAAAACTTTTGTACATAACCTCAAAATTTATGTGAAAAATTCAAAAAACCAAGTTTTGAATTTTCGATTCAAAAAACCATAGTTTTTGGTTTTTCATTTTTATCTTTTACAAAACAATTTTTTTTTTCACAAAATTTGGTGAAAACTTACCTTTTTATGTCCCAAATACGCTGTAATTTATTTGATTTGAAATATTTATTTTTTCACCTTATTTTGAATTAATATCGAAAAAGCACCCTAATTTTCAATCGAAAATTCAATTCATTTTTTGCATTTTCTGAGAAGATTTACTATAGTAATATATTTTTTTTTTCACCATCGGAAAGTAGAGATTTCAACGAACAGAAAGCATACCAACTTTTTGAAAAAAGCTGATATTTTGACGGGTGAATTTTCGATTGAAAATTAGGGTGCTTTTTCGATATTAATTCAAAATAAGGTGACCAAATAAAAATTTCCAATCAAATAAATTACAGCGTATTTGGGACATAGAAAGGTAAGTTTTCACCAAATTTCGTGAAAAAAAAAATTTTTTTGTAAAAGATAAAAATAAAAAACCAAAAACTTGGTTTTTTGAATTTTTCACATAAATTTTGAGGTTATGTGAAAAAAGTGTCGATACAAAAGTTTTAGATCTTTTTATTACCTACAACTTTGCCATATAAGTTTTTTCCATAGGACTTTTAGTTTTGCCGGAAATCGAGATAAACCGTTTTTTACCCTTAAAAACTCACCCCTTCCCCTTCCCGACCTCAGATCGCCCGTAAATTATTTTTACTTTCATTTTTATAATATTCTCCTCCTTTTCTAATGGGTTTCATCCTACTATTATTTTTTTTGTTTTCAAAAATTATCGACCCTGGTCTAATAGACAAATACGAGTATGAAATTGAGTTTAAAGAAAAACGACAATAACTACAGAAGTTGTTGTTTTTGTGAATTCAATACGTGTGGGCAAGCAGAACGAGTCCCAATTACAAAGATGGATTAATAGTCTTATACAATTACGAAGATTGAATGTTAACTTCGTTACAATAGTTTAAATTTTTGATTTTATTATAATATTTGTAATATTTTTGAAATTCGGAAAAAGTTTGTATATTTGATTTTGTTATAATTTTTGCGACATTTTTAGAATTCTGAAAAAAATTGTTGTTTTGATTTTGTTATATTTTTTGCAATATTTTTAGAATTTTGAAAAAGGTTTCAATTTTTGATTTTGTTATAAATTTTGAAATATTTTTAGAATTTTCAAAAAAGTTTGTATTTTTGATTTTTTTATAATTTTTGCAATAATTTAAAATTTTTTGAATAAATTGAAATGTTTGATTTTGAAATAATTTTTGGAATATATTTAGAGTTTTGAAAAAAGGTTTAAATTTTTGATTTTATTATAATTTTTGGAATATTTTTGGATTTCTGAAAGAAACCTAAATTTTTGATTTTTTAATATATCTCGAAACGCTAAATGGAGAGGTTTTTGAGTAGCCTACTGAGTGTATCATCTGTTCACTAAATTATGTTTATATATGATCTGTTATAATTTTCCGTCAACGAATTGATGTTTAGTGTTAGTTTTGTAATAAATTTCTAAACAGAGATAAAATTCTTGTACTTTTACAAAGAGTTTTATGTTTAATATACAACGCTGCTGATAACTAAAAACAATGTCCTCATAAAAGTTTTATGCCGAAAACTATACCAAAATCCTTAACCAAAACCGATGCCTGATATCTCAGAGACGTGAGATTTCAGCCCCTTCATATTTATTCTCTGGTATTTTTTCGTTACCGTTGAGCGTGATGGACGACCGGCAGAAAAGCACAACTTTTTTGTTTTACTTGTTTAGAATAGTTACTCAAAACGTTTAAAAATCACAAATAAAAATGCTAGGAGTGTGATTGTGAAAACATTCCCATTATTGTTAGAGCAAAGTTTTAACAAAACAAAATGGCCAAAAGAAAATGGTAACAAGGCATCATCAAAGACAAAACCAACTGTGGATATCTTAAAACTTTCTCATGATTGTAAGTATTATTTCTTTTAGATTCGATCAAATATTTTGTTTCGTTATTTTTGTTTTGTTTCATAACATTTCTGCTTGCAAGCATGATAAATGAAGACCAAAAAAGTTTTTTTTTTTAAAAGTACTTCACTTTTAGTACTTCACATAAAGTTTGTTTTATGTTATTTTTGCAATTTGTCTGCAAAGTAAAAATAAAACCAAATCAAAAAATTAATTATATTGTGAGTGTAGTTGGAATTTTCAATTTAGTTAGTGTCTTTAGTATCCCCAATTTCTCTACTTTTGCTACTGTTGGATGAAACCTGCTACCGTGCTGTTGTGACCATGGTATCCAGATTTTTTTGTATTGTGTAGTGTTGAAATTTAAACCTGGCCGAATTTCAGTATATATATACCCGCAATGTCAGAGGGCAGGTCTTAGTCTCAACAAAATAGCAGCAGAGTTAACCAACAATGACTTAGCATTGATTTCACCAACATAAGAGTATCAATTGGAACTTAAACGAGGGGTATCACTGCATCAAAAAAATAAACCTGACATATTGTTTCTTATCGAAACAATTTTTAGTGGCAAAGCATCAAAATTCGATCTCAATAAATACCGGATATCTAGTAAAGAATTGGAACATTCCTTTTATAACAAACATGGTGTCTATGTATTTATTCGAAATTTGCTTGCATGTAATTAAGGCTTATGAGTTGAACTCTAAACACCATAATTCTCTTGCACTGAAGATCCCAGGTGTTGATGAAACTATGTTTATTATAGGGCTATATAGATCCCAAAATTCTCCCCCCCCCCCCAGGATATCCCTTTTTCGATCAAATATCGGCTAATCTAGACAAGATTACCATGGACTACCCCAAAGCAAGACTGGCCATTCTTGGAGACTTTAATATTCATAATACAGAATGGCTTAAGTATTCATCTCGCACTGACGACGTAGGAAGACAAGCAGAACTGACACTCGCTCATTATCATGGTACTGAAAAAGGACTGAAAAAGTAATGAAAAAAGTATTAAAAAGTACTGAAAAAGTAATGAAAAATTAATGAAAAAATAATGAAAAAGTACAGAAAAAATAAAGAAAAAACACTAAAAAAGTACTGAAAAAGTAATGAAAAATTAATGAAAAAGGACTGAAAAAGTACAGAAAAAATAAAGAAAAAGTACTGAAAAAGTACAAAAAAAATACTGAAAAAGTAACAAAGAAGTACTGAACAAAGAATAACAAAATGTACTGCAAGAGTACAGCAAAATTAAAGAAAAGGTACTGAATAGGTAATGAAAAATTACTGTAAAAGTACTGAAAAAGTAATAAAAATGTAACGAAAAAGTAATGAAAAAGTAAAAGAGTAACGAAAAAGCAAAGAAAATGTACTGAAAAAGTACTGAAAAGTAATGAAAGAGTAATGAAACAGCAATGAAAAAGGGCTGAAAAAGGTGCTACATAAGAACAGAAAAAGGACTGAAAAAGTAAAGAAAAATTACTAAAGAAATACTGAATAAGTAATCAAAAAGTAATAAAAAAGTAATGGAAGAGTAATGAAAAAGTAAAGAAAAAGTGCTGAAAAAGTATACAAAAGGTACTGAAAAAGTAGCAAAAAAGTACTGAACAAAGAAATAAAAAAGAACTGCAAAAGGACTGAAAAGGTACTGAAAAATTAATAAAAAATTACAGGAAAATTACAGGAAATGTACTGAAAAAGTAATGAAAAAGCAACGAAAAAGTAATGAAGGAGTAAAAGAAAAACGAAAAAGTAAAGAAAATGTACTGCTAAAGTACTGAAAAAGTAATGAAAAAGTAAAGAAACAGCAATGAAAAAGTGCTGAAAAAGGTGCTACAGAAGTACAGAAAAAGTACTGAAAAAGTAAAGAAAAGGTACTGAAAAATACTGAAAAAGTAATGAAAAAGTTATGAAAGAGTAATGAAAATGCAAAGAAAAAGTACTTAAAAAGTACAGAAAAGTACAGGAAAAATACTGAAAAAGTTACAAAAAAGTACTGAAAAGGTTATGAAAAAGTAATGAAAAAATAAAGAAAAAGTACTGAAAAAGTACAAAAAAGGTGCTGAAAAAGGAGCAAAAAAGTACTGAGCAAAGAAATAAATAAAACAGAAAAAGTACTGAAAAGGTAATGAAAAATTAATAAAAAAGTACAGAGTAAGTACAGAAAAAGTACTGAAAAAGTAATGAAGAAGTAACGAAAAAGTAAAGAAAATGTGCTGAAAAAGTAATACAAGAGTAATGAAACAGCAATGAAAAATTGCTGAAAAGGGTGCTACAAAAGTACAGAAAAAGTACTGAAAAAGTTAAGAAAATGTACTAAAAAAATACTGCAAAAGTAATGAAAAAGTAATAAAAAAGTAATGAAAGAGTAATGAAAAGGTAAAAGGAAAAGCAAAAGGAAAAGTACTGAAAAAGTACAGAAAAGTACAGGAAAAGTACTGAAAAAGTTACAAGAAAGCACTGAAAAGGTAATGAAGAAGTAATAAAAAAATAAAGAAAAAGTACTGAAAAAGTAATGACTAAAATGATAGAATGCCCCAATAGAATCACAGATAATACACATCAAAACAATAATTTTTTGGATATTTTTTTGAAAAACGAATAAGATACAAAGAAGACGAAATTTGAAAAACCCCTTGGATCATCGGACTATTCACTTATATCAGCAGTAGTGCTATTTGCATCATCGACCCCAATTAAAGCCAATCCTCGTCACGTAGAATTATAAACACGCAGACTGGCTGGCATTGAACCATTAGTTAACTAAACAGTGGTTAAAGCAATCAAAAATAATTATACACATAGCACTAACAATTAACGCGGTGCATATCAGCGTCAGGGTATATTTATCTTAAGGATTTATGCTACGCCAACAAAAATAAGAAAACAAGTATGCCTAGCTTCAATAAATCACAAAAACTGAATTCGCTTCCATACAAAACTACTACGAGCGCAAGTGAAATCAGCCGCACGAATTAAATTGTTAATTTTATCTCAATGAACAAAATAATATGAAATCAACTCTGACAATTGACTAAATTGATAACCGTAACGACTGCACAAAATTTCTGCGGCGATGACTAATTTGAAGTTAAAACTTCATCATCATTACTTTAGAGAATATTGCGGATAAAAGAATTTATATGTTAAAAAAAATTTCAAATATATAAATATATTTAATTTTTTAATATAATTGAAAATTGTAGCACCAAATACTTTTACTCACTTAATTAATAATAAAGCAATTGAAAAAAAATTTTGTTTGATTTCTTATTATCCCTTACCGGTTTCGAACTCTGTCAGTTCATTCACAAAGGGTTTACAACTGAAAGAATTTATGAACGATTTTTCTAGATTGAATCGAGTACTACTTGAGCAGGTTTTTTTAGACAGAATGAAATAGTTTTAAGCCAAACACGGTATCGTGAACATAAAACCGTGTAAATAAAAGTAAAGTAATTTTTTAATTGTGAATAACTATTTAATAGAAATATTTTTTGTATTATTTTGGAATCTTTATTTAAACTAAAAATATGAAAACAGTTTTTGAAGCTATTGAATATTCTGGTTGAAGAATATTGTTTGCAGAATTGTGTTCTTGTTGTTGTGAAACAAAAGCGGTATTGAAGACTTTATTGAAATCTGGATATTTTTGTTTACAAATCAGTGCACGCGTCCGGGAGATAATTTACCATTTCCTAATTGAAAGTTAGGTCATCTATCTAGAAATTCTATATCTAGAAAAATATCTAGAAATTCAAACCAAATCAATAGAATGATTAAAAAATGTTATTGATTGTTATAGGTTCTTATTTTAGGTCAGCAATTTGGATTTAAATGTTTAATTCTATATGTATCAAGATGTAATAACTTCAGTCTGAAAGACCTAAGTATTCCATTCATGAACTAAAAGTGAAATTCTTACCCCCACTTTTTTGGCATTTCTCGAGAGGACGATGTGGTCGATAACTGTACAGAAAGAATGTCAAAAAAATCGTCAAGTGTGTCAAAACAAGGAAATATGCATATTTTTTGCTTAAAAAACGTTCAATTTAAGTGATAATGAGTAGGAACATAGAATGCGGAGAAATTTTGATGGTCAGGATTGGTATGTGAGATCAAAAACTAGACTATCGCATTAGAAGTTTGTCAAAAAAATGTTGTCAAGTGTGACAAAAGGAAGATTTTTATTTATTTTTTGCCCAATTTTTTGGAAAAAATAAAATTAATTATTTGTACAATTTTATTATTATTATTGAGAACTATGGCATTATAAGTTTGTCAAAAATATAATGTCAAGTGTGTCAATAGAATGATTTTCATTTATTTTTTAGAAAAATATAAAATTAGTTATTTGTATGAACATGAAATTATTATTATTGAGAATTTGATTGCATTATAAGTTTGTCAAAAAAATATTGTGAAGTGTGTCAAAAAAATTATTTCATTAATTTTTTAGCCAATTTTTTGGAAAAAAAAATTTAGCTGTTTGTTTGACATGACGTAAATGTAATTTTTACATGAAATTGAACATGGAAATTTTTGAATTTGTTATAGTTTTTGGAATAATTTTAGAATTTTGAAAAAAGTTTGAATATTTGATTTTATTTAATTTTTACAATATAAATTTGTGATTTTGCAATATTTTCTCGAAAGATAAATAAACATCGCTGCCCAAAACTAAAAACAATGTCCTCATAAAAGTGTTTTGCCAAAACTCAAAACCCTTAACCCAGACCGAAGTTTTGATATTTTTTTATTTTAAAATATGACATTTTTGACGGATGGCAACATAATTATATTGGATATTGCGTTTTGTACGGAAATCTTACATTTTGTAACAAAGATCGAACTTTTAAGAAATATTATCACTTTAATTTATGCCGGATAGCTCAAAACTATAAACTGAACCACTGAAAAACACGGAATTTAAAACAACAAACTGAACTTCACCTTGAAAATCTCTTATCATTTTTTTTTCACATCACAGAAAAATAGACTAACATCAAAAATAATTTATCCAAAAAATTATAATCAAAATTATATAAATTAAATTTAAGCTTACATTAATATTTCTTTTCCCTTCAATGCTGTCTCCATGTTCCATTTTGCGTCTTCGTTTATTTTTTTATGATTCTTTATTTACAATTCTTTTTGATGGAAAAATGTTGGATAAAACGTAAGATGAGAGCCGTTGAATCAATAATTATATTCACTTTTGCATCCGCCACAGTATTAATAGTAGCCGCTCTACTATCACACATACTAGCACTGCAAGGGAAAGTACAACACATCAATGCCCAGATAACATTATTCCTTCTCAAAAAACTCCTGCTTATGATTTTTGTTAGATCTGTCATATTCATGCATATGAATATTTTTCCCTGCTTAGCTTAAAATCTCCATGCAGATTATCACTAAAAACAACTTATGGTTGAGACGTCACAGAACATAAACACAACGTTCTGATAAAAAGAAATAATATATTTTCGAACATTTCACAAAGGAAAACAAAAATTATTTATTCAATAGAATCTATTGAAAACCATTAAAACTTATTAAATCAAAAACTTTTATTTTTGCGATCACACACAATTTTTCTATTTATGTACAACATTTAAATAATTAATTACTAATAATTTAACAAAAATTATACTGAAATGAAAGAAAAAATTATGAAAAAACTTAAACAATGGTCATAAAAATAAATTAAATAAAATTTTAACATTTATTTTTTTATAACAACATTGTTTCTTTTTTTTTCAATTTTCAAATTATACTGAATACTTATATCAAAAATTCTTATTTTTATACATATTTTCGTTTCTCTGTTTCCCCCTCTCACATCACCAATTTCTCCAGTATAAACATAAAAATAAACATGTTTAATGTGAAATTTGAGTGAAGCAACTAAATCTCATTCAACAGTCGCGTACGAAAATATAGCGACACAGTATCGTATAAAAATAAATTGTGCATTAATGAAATTATAATTGGAAAATAAAAACTATCATTTTTAGAGCAAAAGAGCAATAGTCCTGGCATAACAAAGCTAGGGGAAACTAGGATAATAATGGAGGCCACATTATCATCCGTTGTTTATCCTAGAAGCAAGGACTATGAAAATATGAAAATCGCCAATCGCTACTTGCTACCAAAATTATTTTGATTATATAAACCATTGACTGATGATATGAGAATTTACGTCAAAAAGAAGGAGAAACAGAAAACCTGATGTATGAAAAATATGCTATACATAATAAAATTATTTAAATAATTTTTAATTTATTTACCTAAATTTATTTTAATAATTTTTATTTATTTTATTTAATTTCTTATTTATATGTAACCTCTAAAGAAAAATATTTAATTATTTAAAATTGAAATAAAATATTTGTTTATTTATTAGGTGTCAAGTCTTAACTGAAAAATATTTATTTATTTTAATTTAAAATATAAAAATATATTTTTAATTGTAATTTGTATCTGGATGTTTTTGATTAATTAGTAAAAATTTTATTTACTTAAAATTATTTATATTATTATTCTAAAAAGAAAATTATTTTACTTAATAAAATTCATTTATTTAATTTTCAAAAATTATTGTTTTATTATTTAATTATTTTAAACATAAAATATATTTATTTATTTATTTATTAGTAAAATTGGTTTAGTTAAATCTTCAAAAAAAAAATTTTTATTTTTGAAAATTTAACAAAGAAATTTTTATTTAATTTATATTTCTAGAAAATTTGTCTATTAGACCTTAAAAAAAATTAAGAAAATCTAATAAAGAAATTTTATTTGATTCTTAAAATTATTTGTTTGAAAAAATATTCTTATTTATTTATATGATCAAAAAATATTTATTTATTTACGAAAAATTGTTTATTTACTTATTTTTCAAAATGATAAGAGATTTCTAAGCCAAGATCTGTTTGTTAAAAAAAAAAACAACCAAAATATGATACAAATGTCAAATGTCATCTAATTCTATACTTGAATTCTCACGCTCGCGAGCACTCCTCAAGAATGCATGTGAGAGCCGAAAGGAAAAGCCCCTAACGACCAGATTCTACAATACGGTTGACATTTTTCTATTGCAAAGCTAAATTATAAAAAATGGTTAATTTTGAATTTGTATTATCTGATTCTGATAACAATTTGTCCGATGTATAAGATTGCTGAAATTTTGTCGATTTTCGGCCCAATTTATATTGTAATCATTTTATTTTGACTGATTCTAATTACAAGGATATAAACATAGCTTTCTTCCAACATATTTTTTCAAATTTTGCTTTAACAAAACTGTTGACAATCGTCTTTAAAACCCAGAGAAATGAGTTGTCACAAATCTTAGGGAGCGATATATAATCTAAAAGAGGACACCAAAACACATCCAATTAACAGGTGTTGGTTCCAATAGCAGTTGTAGGAATACCAGCATGCTTTCGGTTATACTTTCGGTTTGTATGGTTTGAGCTTCATCATGAAAACCAATTATTATTTCTTGACTAAAGTCACAGCAAATACATGTCGAAAATCGCAAGGTAAACCTAGATCTCCCTGCAATAATCAAATTCCATATGTGGTTATATCACACTGAAAGAAAAAAATTGATCATTTGTTTGGAACAGGAATTATTCAGTAACCGTGCCATCACATTCGGTTGTTGTGTCTTCAATTCGGTTGTTGTGTTTTCAAATTTGTATTTTGAGGAGAAGACAATGAGCTTTATTGAATTTTTATAGAACTTTTGATTTATTTGTAAATAATTTTGAAAATCTGTATAATTTTAGTTAATTTTCAATTTTTTTTGAAAATTTTTGTTATATTTTTAGTTGAAAATTTTTATAGTTATAGGTTATTGTTTGTAATCTTAGTAAGTTCTGAGTTTTAATTTTTTTTTTGTTGTTTTGTGTAATTTTATATTTTTTCGAAATATTGTCTGTTGGAAAATTTTTATTAATTCCTTAGAAAATTTTTGTGAAATATTTGTTTTAGATTTTTTTTTTTGAATTGAGGTTTTATGAAAATATTGTGGTTTTGAATATTTGTAATTGTTGAACGCCGAAAAATAATTAATTTTGCAAACATGGGCCTCGGTGTATGCAAAAGATGTTTTATTGCATTTACATGTTGTACATGAAAACATGTTTTGTTTTTAATTGTTAATATTTATTTCTCTAAAATTATTTCCATTAGAGTTCAAACATCCGAATATTAAACATTGTTTTGTTTTTAAAGTTGTAAATTAATATTTTTGTAAATGAATTAAAAATAAATATAAAATAATTTAGTGAATAAAATCAGTTTTGAATATAGTTGAAAGTTATTAATTTATTCATTCAACATTTGGTGCCGAAACCCGGGATTGGAGACATTTAGAATCTAGAATCATAGATAAGTATAACCGTATTATTGAAAATTTATTAATTCTATGTGTGAATTATTAAAAAACATTTAAACTTAATATTCAATATAATTTAAACAATTTAAGTGAAATTGATAACGCAAATCACTGTTTAAAATATAAACGTAAAAGATAGAAGTAAAGTTACGGTTATTAACAAACATTTAACATATAGATAGACTTCTGAATTTTGTTTATTTTAATCTGATTAAAATTATTTTAAATAAAACTGTAATATTATTGTGCAATTATTGTTAATTAGTGACGTGTGGTTAATTAAATACAGTTAGTAGTGGTTGTTTAAATTGAATTTTACTGTAGAATTGGTTGTTTGTCGGTTCCACTACAGACGTATAGCAAATTAATTAAAGTTATTACCAGTTGTTTTGATTACGTAATATCATTTTGATTTCGTTGAGTAACTTTGAGTAACCATATGGAGAAATTGTTACGAAAGCGTGCGTTGGCTTTTGATACCGCTAAGGCTGTGTATAAATTTAGTAAAGGGCCTTTTGATGCAAACATTTTAAATGAACAATTCTCAGTTCGTTTAGAAAAATTAGAAGTAGCTTATAAAAATATGCTCGATTCGGAAGAAGCCTTAGGAGTTTATGCAGATGTTGAAAAGCAATTTGACAAATTCGAAACTTTATATTATGAAGCTCGCGTGAGTTTGAAGGAACATCTTAAATCTAACAACACAGATGCAGAAGGTAGTGACGACTTAAATCACACATTGCAGGAGTTCGTTTCTCAACAAAAAACATTTTATTCCTCTGTCGAAGGTTGTAAAAACGATCAAGTCAAGATACCAAAGATTAACATTGAACCTTTTTCTGGAATCTCTAGCCAGTGGCCTACCTTTTACGATTTCTTTAAAACAACTATACATGACAATATTAAAATTACTCCTATTCGTAAACTACAAATATTGCATAATCTATTAACGGGTGATGCGAAAGAAAGGATTAGGAACATCCCATTTAGTTCTCAGGGCTTTGAAGAAGCTTGGAAAAGCTTAGTAACCAGATATGAAGATAAGGCGTCCATTCCCCATCTAATGGACTTGGCACTTTGACGCAGTGATGGGGCTCAGTAGACTCAGTGATCTTAGGAGCTACAACGGTAGGGTCACCCATGCCGTTAGGTCCTCGGTGAGAATCGAAGCCAAGATCAAGTCCAAAACCCAAAGCTAAGGTGAGACACGTACGCCGAAAGCTTAGCATGGTCAAGGGGGTGCTTGATTATTAGTACGGAACTCTGGATACCGGGCGCCCTCCAGTTTCAATAGCCTTACCACAGCACAGGGCTCTGTTGTGGCTGACCAATGTACCTCCCTACTTTCTCCATAAATATTGTATGGAAAACTATAAAGTTTTAGATGAGAGCGATGCTTCTCCAAACGCATCACATAAACCAACAACAAAACTGTGCACCATGTCCTACTCTAGGATCATGCCTGATTTATCAGCTTATTCTAAACCAGACAGCACACATGCCATGTCTGACTCTAGGATCATGCCTGATTTATCAGCTTATCCTAATTCGGATAGTACACACACCATGTCTGACTCTATGGTAATGTCTGATTCACCAGCTTACTCTAACTCAGACAGAAGACCTGTACGATATAGACAAAAATCTCTAGTACCTAAATTAAGTTGCGTTCAGATTAATCTGCACAGATCAGAAATGGCCTCAGTTAATTTGAACCGGTTAATTGAACAGGATGCTCACGATCTTGCATTTATACAGGAGCCGTGGGCAGACAGCAAAAGAATAAAAGGTCTATCGTCAAACAAAAATACAAAACTGATCTATTTCTCAGATGTGGAAAGACCGCGAACCGCGATTCTCTTCAACAAACATCTGAAAATATTTCCGTTGAATGAATTTATCTGTAGAGATCTTACAACGGTCCAGATAGAAATTCATCTTCCTCAAGGTGGATTTCGTAAATTCATTTTAGCTTCTGCATACTTCCCGGGGGATGAGGACGAGACACCACCAGAAGTGGTAGAGAAACTCATCAAGTATTGCAACAATAACCACTATAACCTCATAATAGCGTGTGATGCTAACGCTCATCACACCGTGTGGGGAAGTAGCAACATTAACACAAAAGGCGAGCGTCTGCTTCAATTTTTGTATACAAACAATATGTTTATTGCAAACAAAGGTAGTGAGCCTACCTTTAGAAACGCAATCAGAGGCGAGGTCCTTGACCTTACTTTAACTAACATAAACGCTACTAACCATATTAAGAACTGGGCATGTTTCAAAGGAAGCTTCTATGTCTGATCATGCTTATATATGTTTCAACATAGAACACTACCGAAGAGCATCCAGTACTTTAGAAACCCAAGAAAAACCAACTGGGAACTTTACACAACATATCTTCAGGATAATGTAAATAGTTGCAGAAGTATCAACTCTACATTTGAGCTTGACTCTGCAGCAAATAATTTACAAGAAATTATCACTGAAGCATACAACCTTAATACTCCAATAACTCAATCCAAAAGATGCAGAGATGTACCTTGGTGGAATGGTAACTTGGAGAGGAAAAGGAATAAAGTTCGCAAGCTCTTTAACAGAGCAAAAACAACAAATAATTGGACAGAGTACCGAGTAGCTCTAACCAATTATAATAAAGAACTCAGACAATCAAAAAGAAATAGCTGGAAAGAGCTCTGCAATACGATAGATAATCTGCCTGCTGCAGCTCGACTCCAAAAATTGATGTCGTCTGATCACACAAACCCTCTAGGCTCAATCTGCAAACCAAGTGGTACGTATACCACCAGCTGTACTGAGACACTAGATACTTTACTTCAAACCCACTTTCCGGGCTCAATAAAATGGAGCACGGAAGATAATGCCAACGAAGACGTACGTCTTCTAGATCCTGCAACTAAAAGTAATGCAGATCATTTAACCAACACAATTTTCACCCCCAACAAAGCGAGATGGGCTATAGAATCCTTCGGTCCGTATAAATCTCCAGGAGGTGATGGAATTTTTCCGGTATTTCTGCAAAAGGGTCTAACAATCATTCTTCCATACCTCATGCGTTTGTTCAAAGCAAGCTTTCGCCTTGCTTACATTCCTCAGATATGGCGAGAAACCAGAGTTGTTTTTATACCTAAGCCAGGAAAAAAACCAAATGAAGCCAAATCATACAGACCCATAAGTCTTACATCTTTTCTATTAAAAACAATGGAAAAGATGTTGGATTATCACATCCGGCATGTATGTCTGAAACAAAACCCTCTCAACTCTAGCCAGCACGCCTATCAGACTGGGAAATCTACTGAAACGGCGTTGCACAAAATGGTGAAAGAAATTGAGAGCACCCTAAACTATAAGGAGGCACTTGTTTGTACATTTATGGACATACAAGGAGCCTTTGACAATGTCCACTTCAATGCTATCATTGAAATGGCCACAAAGAAAAATATAAACCCGCTTATCATTGCGTGGATTATCAAGATGCTACAGAGTCGAAAGATAACGGCTACACTAGGTGATTATTCAGTGACTGTTACTGCATCTAGAGGCTGCCCGCAAGGGGGCGTGCTCTCTCCGCTGCTTTGGCTAATGGTGGCTGATGATCTCCTCACAAAGCTAAATGATTCCGGCTTCAACACTGTAGGCTATGCCGACGACTTGGCAGTCATGGTTAGAGGAAAACATGACTCTATTGTCGCTGGTCGAACCCAGACAGCTCTTAATATTGTATCAAAGTGGTGCAACAGATTAGGACTGTCGATCAACCCACAAAAAACAAGCATTGTCGTTTTCACAAACAGGAGAAACTTCAATTTCGTTTCTCCTGTTCTAAACGGCGATCCAATACAAACATCAAAAGAGGTTAGATATTTAGGTGTGATCCTGGATAGCAAACTAACTTGGAACCCACACCTGAAATATATCTCTGATAAGGCAAACAAAGTTTTCTTCACATGCAGAAACCTGTTTGGGAAAACATGGGGTCTTAGCCCAAAAATGATACTTTGGTTGCACCAAAGTATTATAAAACCAATTCTAACATATGCAGCTTTAGTTTGGTGGCCTAAAACGCGCCAAATAACTGCTCAAAATATGTTTACAAAAATACAAAGGCTTGTGTGTCTTAGTGCCACAGGTGCTTTCAAAACCACGCCAACGTCAGCAATGGAGATTCTTCTAAAGCTTTCTCCATTGCACCTACATGTTAAATCTGTAGCGGTGTTGAGCGTTCATAGACTGCAGCTCACAGAAGGGTTTAAGCCGGGTAATCTAACTGGACACCTTAAAATCCTTTCTGAATTACAAGCTGAACTGCATACATACCATATTTCGGATTGTATGCCAAAAACAATAGATTTAGATAGGCACTTTGATGTCAAGATATTGGCCAGAGATCTTATCAAAAACTACATACGGTCACTGCCACATAACGCCAGCATCTGGTACACAGATGGTTCTCGAACCAACATGGGCACGGGAGCAGGAGTGTTTGGTCCTAGAACAAAACAAACGGTTGCTTTAGGCACCACAACAACCATATTTCAAGCCGAAATTTTTGCCATTAGCAGTTGCGCTTTGCTATGCGCTGAAAGAAAATACCAAAATATTGAAATATATATAATCTCTGACAGCCAAGCAGCACTCTTGGCACTAAAATCTACGCGTTTTGATTCAAAACTGTTATGGGAATGCTACCAAAATCTATTAAAAATCTCATGCAATAACACAGTAACACTTGTGTGGGCACCTAGCCACACAGGAATACAAGGAAATGCTATCGCAGACGCTTTAGCAAAGCAAGGTGCCAATAAAAAGTTTGTTGGACCGGAACCTTGCTTTGGAATGGCCAAGAGTTCACTCAAAAGCACAATCCAAACAATGGAACAAGAACAAAATGCTAAATTATGGAAAAGCAGAGAGGGACTAGTACACTCCAAGAAGTTTCTAGGTAACCTCCCTGTTTCACCCTTAAAAACAATCGACTTAAACAGAGAGTCTCTAAGAATTTTAACGTGGTGCGTTACTGGACATGGTCCTTTAAACCACCATCTTAACAAAATAGGCCTTGTTGTTTCCGACAGGTGCAGATTCTGCTACTCGGATGCGGAAACGATGGAACACGTCATCTGCAGCTGTCCTGAACTCTCTGGGCACAGATACAACCAACTTGGTCATAGAAGACTAACACTTCCATTACCACAAAACGTCACTCCAATTGAGCTAATTAATTTTATTAAAAGTCTCAACTTGGATGACAGAATACAACCAGTAACGGCACAGACGACGACTGACCAATAACAAAATCAGGGTAAGCACAATAGACCTTCAGGTCGCAGTGCTACTTGAACTGTAAGTCTCAAGGCCCTCCAATAATAAAAAAAAAAAAAAAAAAAAAAAAAAAAAAAAAAAAAAAAAAAAAAAAAAAAATAAAAAAAAAAAAAAAAATAAAAAAAAAAAGGCGTCCATTAGCACAGAACTAATATCTATGTTTATTAATATGAAATCTGTATCCCAAGGTCTTTCATTCGAAATTCGTAAAATTGGTGACACAGCGGATCAGGTATTGCGTGGCTTAAAGATTATGGGACAGGAGTGTGAAAACAGAGATCCATGGTTAATATTTCTGCTCTTGTCAAAGTTGGATGTCAACACGAAAACAGAGTGGGCAAAACAAACAGTTAATTCAGAATTTCCTACAATTTATGAATTTTTAGAATTTCTGAATAATCATTGTCGTTCATTAGAGCGAGGCGCCGCAATAAGCTCAAGCAAAACTTCAAGGTCTAGTATAAAATCGTTCCTTACACTACCCACACATAATCAAAAGGTCGAAATCTGTCTACATTGCAGTCAAAGTCACTTTATAGGAAAATGTCCTACATTTAAAAATCTTGATTCTTCTAGTAGGAGAAACATTGCTGCTAAGTTAGGTTGCTGTTTCAACTGCCTACGGAAAGGACACTATAATACAAAGTGTAAGTTTCGACCATCATGTCAGATATGTACTGGAAAGCACCACACGTTATTACACTCAGATAATGTACCACAGTCAGGTCAATCGTCTCAGTCCCATGTACAACTTGTTAATTTACCAAATAACAATGACAGTATAGAATCAACCGCACTTATAAGTGTGAATCAATCACAATCTTTGCTGACCAAAGATGCTAAGGTTTCATTATTACCTACCGCCCTAGCAAATGTGAGAACTCCATCTAATAAAATGCTCCCCGTAAGAATTCTCTTAGACTCTGGATCGCAGTCCAGCTTTATTACAGATTCTTGTGTTCAACGTCTAGGATTAAAACGGTATTCTAGTCGTATGGAAATTAAAGGCTTAGGCGCAACACAAGTTGCTTATACTAAGGGAAAAGTTTATTTTTCATTGTATGAACGGCTGGAGAAAGGCTTCGTTGCAGATGTAGAAGCTCAAATCATAACAAAAATTACATCTGACATTCCATCAGTTCCCATCAAAACACTGAATTGGGAAAAAACAATGCATTTGGCAGATCCTATGCTTAATCAGCCCGGCAAAATAGATATATTGATCGGATGTGAATTATTCTTTCAAGTCTTGTGCGAAAACAAAATTACTAGACCAGGGCATCTAATCGCACAATTATCAAAGTTCGGTTGGTTAATAGTAGGAAATGTATCAACCAACAATTTATCAACTCTTGGGCTTCACATCATCACAACTCTACCAGAAGAAACAGAAATCAGTAAACAATTAAGAAACTTCTGGGAAATCGAGGAAGTTCCACAAGCTAAAAGCCATACTCCTGAAGAGCTTCTATGTGAGAATTTCTACACTGCCACAACTACTAGAACCACCGAAGGACGATTTGTAGTTAGGCTTCCCTTTAAACCTGATGTAGATAAGGATTTAGGAGACACCTTCTCTATTGCTAATAAAAGATTCTCCCGATTAGAACAGAAATTATCCAAAAATACAGTACTAAATGAATTATATAGAAATTTTATGGAAGAATATCAAAATCTTGATCACATGAGACTAGTAACTATGTCTTCAATTATTAAAAGAGATGGCTACTATTTGCCTCATCATAGTGTTTTAAAAGAAACAAGTTCCACAACGAAGTTGAGAGTTGTGTTTGATGGGTCCGCAAAAGGTTCAAATGGCACATCTTTAAATGACATGTTAATGGTTGGACCAAATTTACAAGATGATATTTTTTCTATATTAATACGCTTTCGGAAGCATAAAGTGGCTATATCTAGTGACATTGCTAAAATGTATAGACAAATTATAGTCCACGAGGATGATCGAAAATATCAAAAAATCTTATGGAGAACGTACATGAACGATCCTATACAAGCATTTGAACTTAAAACGGTTACATATGGAACATCTTCTGCTCCATTTTTAGCAATTAGGTCACTGAAAAGAATTGCCGAAGAACTAGAAGTTTCGGAACCCGAAATTGCTCAAACTATCAGCCAGGATTTTTACGTGGATGACTTACTTTCAGGGGCAAATAATGTAGAAGAAGCAATTCGTTTAAAGGAAAAGGTATCAAATGAGTTGGAGAAATTTGGTTTTAAACTACGTAAGTGGAAATCAAATAATGCAATATTTCTTCAAACAATTCCTGACAACGAATTAGAAATAAAAAACCTAGATCAAGATCCAACATCAAAGGTCCTAGGCCTGGTATGGAATGCAAAAATTGATTGTTTCTTGTTTACTATAAACCCTGACTTAACCAAGGTTCTTACAAAGAGACAAATGTTGAGCAGTGCAGCAAGGATATTTGATCCTCTTGGTCTTTTATCACCACTAACAATTCAACTTAAGGTCATTTTGCAAAAACTATGGCTTACTAAGCTAAGTTGGGATGAACCAGTGCCTCAGAATATAATTAAACAGTGGAATAGTATATTCTCCAGCTTGAATCAAGTTTCATCATTAGAGATTCCACGATGTTTAAGCGACCAGCAATGTGAGGGATCTTATGAAATGCATGGCTTCTGTGATGCATCAGAAATAGCATATGGTTGCGCTGTCTATTCCAAATATATAGGAAAAAACGGTCATATAACAATACGTCTCATTGCAGCAAAAAGTAAAGTAGCACCTTTGAAACAAGTTTCTTTACCAAGATTAGAGGTATGTGCTGCAGTGTTACTTACAAGGTTATTCACATATGTTCTCAATTCGTTAAAAATAACAACAAAGAAA
Organism: Diogma glabrata; assembly: GCA_963693315.1. Taxonomy (NCBI): domain Eukaryota; kingdom Metazoa; phylum Arthropoda; class Insecta; order Diptera; family Cylindrotomidae; genus Diogma; species Diogma glabrata. Next base: position 383,782,868 of record OY856187.1, on the reverse strand, counting down.
AACCAATGTTGGACTGATTCCAAAATCGTTTTACACTGGCTTTCAGATGTTCCGCGTCGATGGAAGAGTTTTGTGGCAAACAGGACTTCACAAATTTTAGAAACTATGCCAAGAGAAAACTGGTCATATGTACCAACCAAATTAAACCCAGCTGATCCTGTTTCTCGAGGAGTGAATATTTCTTTTCTCAAAACACTAAAATCTTATTGGAATGGACCAGATTTCTTGAAAGAACCCGTGGAAAACTGGCCTCTTGATAATGAAAATTACAAATCAGACACCAAAACTGCAGATTTGGAAAAAAGAACTCTAACAAAAAATATTTGTTTAAATACTCAAATTGAGGATGATAACATTGTTGGAATTATAATAACTAAATTTTCTTCTGTGCTTAGAATGAAATTAATTCTCTGCTATATACTTCGTTTCATTACTATGAGTTGTTCAAAACGCAACCAGAACGTTGGCTGGATTTCCACTTATGAACTTACAGTTGCTGAAAGTCATCTTATTAAATTTGTTCAAAATAAGCATTTTGCCGAAGATATAAAATTGTTGAATAAAAACAAAAGTTTGTCTGTGAATCATTATTTATCTAATTTGGCTCCATTCGTGGATGATTCAGGAATCTTACGTGTTGGAGAACGCTTAAGTAATGCACCTTATCCATTCGAGAAAATTCATCCTATCATTCTGCCAAAGCGAAGTCACTTTACGTCCATGCTAATTAGAGAAACTCATTTGAAGCTATTACATGTAGGTCTAAAATCGTTGTACACTACATTGAGACAACGATATTGGATTATTAATGCAACGACCGAAATAAAATCAATTATAAATAAATGCGTCGGCTGTGCTAGGATAAGAGCTGAAACATCGAAACAATTAATGGGAAATTTACCTACTCCAAGAGTTGCTCCTGGTCACGTCTTTGTCAATGTAGGTACGGATTATGCTGGTCCTATTAGTGTTAAACTAAACAATCGTCGAAACTCACCAGTAGCAAAAGGATATATTTGTATATTCGTTTGCTTGGCAGTAAAAGCAGTTCATTTAGAGATTGTGTCCGATATGACCGCTACTTGTTTTGTAGCAGCCTTGAAACGTTTCGTATCCAGAAGAGGAAAACCTTCAACAATATATTGTGACAACGGGACAAATTTTGTTCGAGGGAACAAAGACTTAAAACAGCTAGAGAAAAAATTCAAACAACAATTTGACAATTCATTAATATCTGATTTTTCATTGCAGAATTCCATTAACTTTAAATTTAACCCTTCAACTGGTTCTCATTTTGGTGGCATTTTTGAAGCAGTTGTCAAATCAACCAAATTTCATTTGAAGCGTGTTATTGGAGATCAAAACTTATCATTTGAAGAATCTGCTACACTATTATGTCAAAGAGAGTGTATTTTAAACTCAAGACCGCTGTGCGCTAAACCATCCGATGATACAGATGCCATTGAAGCGTTAACTTCAGCACATTTTTTAATAGAACACACTACAAACTCAAGTGTTTTATCAAACGTTTTAAAATAAACCGTTGAAGTGTTTTTTTGGATCTATGTGTTTTAATTTAAAACATTTGAAGTGTTTAGTGCCTCTAAGTTAAACACTTCAAGCGTTTAACACAATTATTTTAAACATCTAAATGTTTCGTTTTAAAACGGTTTATCTGTTTTAGAAAAACAATTATTTAAACTGCTTTATAATAAAACGTTTTACCATCTGCAAAGCGTTTAAATATCGGTTAAATGTTTTAAAACAATTCACTTATAAGGAATTAAAACATTTTAATAAAAAAAACGGTTATCTATAAAACGCTTTTATTAAAAACATAAAAACATAATAAATTTATTTAAACTTATATATTTACTTTAAATTCACTTCAAATTCACTTTAAATTCACTTTAAATTCACTTTATTCACTTTAAATCTACTTTAAATTCACTTTAAATTCACTTTAAATTCAATTTCAATTCGCTTCAAGTTCACTTTAAATTTACTTTAGATTCGCTTTAAATAATTTAATTTAATTTAAAGTGAATTTTAAGTGAATTTAAATTGAGCTTAATAAGAATTTAAAGTTATTTCAAAGTTAATTTAAAATGAATTTAAAGTTAATTCAAAGTGAATTTAAAGTGAATTTTAAGTGAATGTAAAATGAATTTAAAGTACATATACTTGAACATGACACATTGGAGTTACTTAATCCAAAAAATGATAGAACACATCATCAAATTGATACCTACAAGTCTAAACTTGTAAAAAATATTAGACAGATATGAAAACTAGATGCCTTCAAATCATTTTACATTGCCCAAAACAACCAAAATATGATTTCAGAGGTCCACATTATTTCAATACTATTAAAATAGCAAAAATCGCGGGATGTAAACCATTTAATTAAATACAAAAATGTAAATCTACAATATTCTACAGTTTGTGAATTGTTTTATATATCTTAATTACCTTACCTTTCTTACCTAGGAAATTTTTTTTCTTAAAAGATGAAACAAGGTGTTTTATCCTTAAAAAAGAAATTATGTTTTGTCTTATTTGTACAAAGTATTTTCACACCTTTATCTTTCTATTTCTTGGAACGTTTTTTGCCAAATGTAAACAGAAAAAATATAAATCATATGTTCATTCTAACAAGTTTCGTTTTGTCAGATCATTTCGTTTTTGGTTGTTCATTGGTGTAAAATTTATTGTATTCAATATATTAATAAATTTTTAAAATTTGCTTATACATAATTAAATGTTAATTATGTATAAGCGTTAATTATGTTTAAATAACGTTGAAAAAATATTACAGTGCATTTACGTTTAATTTTTATTTAAAAAAAAATATTTAATAGTGTTTTGTGCATAGCAAGGGTGTAAAAAGTGTATTTTTTTCAATCAGAACAAAAAGAGTCTGATGTTCAAATAATCTAAGAAAAAATTCTTTATATTGTAGTAGTGATTGAAAATTTAATTGAATTTAGTTAGTGGAAAAAAGAAGGTGAAAGTGTATTAAATGTAGATGTTTCTTAGGTTAGTAAATTGTTGCACTTGTTTGTTTATAAATATGCAACACACAAATTTTTTTTAATAAAACTTCAATTTTTTCCATAAAATATAAAAATAATTTGTAGCCCAAATAATTCTGTGGTTTGTCAGATAATATTTTTTTAATTTGCAATAATTTAATTCAATTTATACAAAAAATTTGCGTGTTGCATAAAAAATTGTGAATTTTACTCTTTAGGTTCCATACTTTGAAAGTCTACTCAAAGTCTACTTTGTCAACGTTGCTAAAATTTTTTCGATTTTTATCATACAATAACACCATTTTCAGGGTTTCGTACTTTGAAAAAGTAAAAACGGTACCCTATTGGTGAGACTTCGATGTCCGTCCGAATTTCTACATAATCAATTTACTGACAAACTATAAGCGCTATCAACTTGAAATTTAAAATATTTAGTTTTATCTATATTTTATGGACATAGATAAGGTTATAGTAAAACAAAAGTTTTTTTTAAGGAATCGAGTTTGGTCTAAAAAATCGAAAAAAATGGAAGTATTTCAAAAAAAATTTTTATTGAATTTTCGACTGCTTAGTTTTTGAGTTATTATCAAAAACGAGTGGTTTTTTGTCCCCCCCCCCCCCCCGTTAACTTCGAACTTTACAAAAGAAAAAATTTAAAAAAATCGAAACAAAAACTTTTTTTTGTTGTTGTTATAATATCAAATGTTTATTAGAGGCGGTTTAAAGTAGAAATTTTGAAAAAAAAATTATTTTTGATCATGGCATGTGGGGTGTCATATGAAAGGTGATTTTTAGGGTTCCGTACTTTAAAAAAGTAAAAACGGTACCCTATTGGTGAGACTTCGGTGTCCGTCCGAATTTCTACATAATCAATTTACTCACAAACTATAAGTGCTATCAACTTGAAATTTTCTACAGTTTTTAAACGTGTTTTTCCACGCCTACTGATAACAAAAAAATTCAAATATTTGTTTTAATCTATATTTTATGAACATAGATAAGGAGATAGTAAAACAAAAGTTTTTTGTAAGGAATCGAGTTTGGTCTAGAAAAATCGAGAAAGTTCAAAATATTTCAAAAAAAAATTTCAATGATTTTTCGACTGCTTAGTTTTTTTGATATTGCCATAAACGGGTATTGTCTTTCCTGTCCCCCCCCTTTAACTTCGAACATTAGAAAAGAAAAAATTTGAAAAAATTCATGGTTATGGTCAATGTTGTAAAGATTGAATCAAAACTATGGCGGTCGGGTCATCATTTCAAATGTGATTCTGAGGGGGTTGAGAGTGGAAATTTTGAAAAAAAATTATTTTTGACCTCAGTGAGTGGGGTGTCATATGAAAGGTGATTTTTTTTCTAGTCCAAACCAATTTTTTTTGCAATTTTTGAAAGCGCAGTTTTTGAGTTATGTTAAAAAATGTGACAAAAATTTCCTGTCCCCCACTCTTAACTTCGAACATTACAAAAGAAAAAATTTGAAAAAATTCATAATTATGGTCAATGTTGTAAAGATTGAATCAAAACTATAGCAGTCGGCTCATCATTTCAAATGTGATTCTGAGGGGGTTGAGAGTGGAAATATTGAAGAAAAATTATTTATGACCTTGTTGAGTGGGGTGTCATATGAAAGGTGATTTTTTTTCAAGTATAAATCAATTTTTTTTGCAATTTTCAAAAGCGAAGTTTTTGAGTTATGTTAAAAAATGTGACAAAAATTTCCTGTCCCCCCCCCTTAACTTCGAACATTACAAAAGAAAAAATTTGAAAAAATTCATGGTTATGGGAAATGTTGTAAAGATTGAATGAAAACTATAGCGGTTGGCTCATCATTTCTAATGTTATTTTGATGGGGTTGAGGGTGGAAATTTTGAAAAAAAAATATTTTTGACCAAGTCGATTGGGGTGTCATATGAAAGATTGATTTTGTTCTAGTCCAAAACAATTTTTTGTGTAATTTTCAAAAGCGCAGTTTTTGAGTTATATTAAAAAATGTGAAAAAAAATTCCTGTCCTCCCCCTTAACTTCGAACATTACATAAGAAAAATATTTGAAAATATTCATGGTTATGGGCAATGTTGTAAAGATTGAATGAAAACTATAGCGGTCGGATCATCATTTCAAATGTTATTTTGAGGGGGTTGAGAGTGGAAATTTTGACAAAAAATGATTTTTGACCCCCACTCGGCATATGAAAGGTGAATTTTTTTCTAGTCCAAAACAATTTTTTTGTAGTTTTCGTTTTTTCGGTTTTGATTCATTTGATTAAAATTCTAAAATTGTGTTTTGTGAAGGACTATTCACGTAAAATAATCGTAGAAGAGGATAAATTTTACTACGTTGTAGGAAATGTATATTATAGTAAATATTGAGTGAAACGAAGTAAAGAAATGAACAAACAAGATCAGATTAGATTAACACAGTTTAACAAGTCAGATGAACTAAACTTCAGGCGAAAGGCGTTAGGTTGAAAAATTATGCAATAACATACCAGATACCTGTTTGCTATTCGATAGATTATCATTTAATATGGTTGCATTGCAAATGTTCTCTGTGAAGTTGATCACTAATTACAAACATTTTTGAAATTTTTGAACTATTGAACTACTGTTGAACTAGAAAATTGTTACAGTCAAGTAAATCGAGGTTGGGGATCTGTTCTTTTCGTTAAGTCTGATACAGTACCACCAGTGCAGAAAAATAGTAGCCACCATCACTTTGAGTTTAGCTCTGCTGGCAGTCATTGTGAATGTTCAACTAGCTGAAGTACAAATCCTGTTGGTATACTATACCGATCTCCCCAATGTTCAGTAGACAAATCACTCGACTGTGTTAACAATGCACTCGTTGGAAATAATTTGACGACACTTTTTCTCCGTTTTTTCCGTTGGTTTCAATAAAAATCCTCAAAACTGGCTCTCAAACTATTTTCTACAAAAAAATTTACAAAGAAAAATTCATGAACCAACAACAGTTGAGGCTACCACAATTGATAATGTATTTTCCAATATAAATAATTTAGAAGCTGGCGTTATTGAAGCTTTCTTTAGCCACCATAAACAGCTTTGGGTAAGATTCAACCCAACTTGAAACTATACTTACAAAAACTGTTTTTTTCTCATATTATATACACGGAACCCTCAGCGAGCGAATTATATTCGCACTTGCCTGACTTTTTTTGTAGTGCAAAAAAGTTTTTTTTGCAATTTTCGAAACCACAGTTTTCGATTTATTTTCAAAAATGTAAAAATTATTTTGGTACCCCCCCTTAACTTCGAACATTACAAAAGAAAAAATTTAAAAAAATTCATGGGTGTAAGGATTTCGCTAAATCGAAACTAAAACTTTTTTTAATTGTTATAACTTCAAATGTTCATTGGAGGGGGTTTAAAGTAGAAATTTTGAAAAAAAATTATTTTTGATCTAGCTTGTGGGGGGTCATATGAAAGGTGATTTTTTTTGTAGTGCAAAAGAGTTTTTTTGTAATTTTTGAGAGCACAGTTTTCGTCTTATTTTCAAAAATGTAAAATTTTTTTCAGAAATGTTATATTATTTTAAGCAGAAATGTTATATTATTTTAAAAAATTAATTGTAGGCTGTGTTTTAGTATTTTAAAAAATAGTAAAAAAATCTTTGGTGTGAAGCTTATAAGTTTTGATTATTATAAATTGTTTTGAATTTTTATAGAAGATTGGAAGGTTTCTTTATCCATAATATAATTGCCGTGAGTCTATCCCTATACTACGAGCGTAACGTTCATATTGCAATATGGGTATCGCGTTCGACTGATGATCTAAAGGTTGCGAGTTCGAATCCTGGCTTAGTATATGTTTTTTATTGTTTTATTTAAATTTTTTTTAAATAACATTAAAATTGTTGTTTTTTTATTCATAAATACATAAAACTCATAAATATTTCGTTTTACGAATTTTAAATTGATCGAATGTAGGTTTTTAAAGTAATTGCTACTGTCTTTTCCTATTTCGTTCAAATTATTATCATTTCGATATTAAAACGAAAATTAAATATTATTTAATATTTATATATTTATAAATATTATTTAATTAAATATTTGACAGGCAGTGCTAAAAATCATATAATAGTGGTTTTCGATCGTTATTTTCTATAATTTCTTTCCAGTGAAATAAAATAAAAACAAAAACTACTACATATTTGAATATTTCTCTTGCAAAAACAGATAAACAGCTTCATCATAAATATCGTGTGACGTCATTACGAAGGTTTTATTCAGTTATTTGTAATTTTAATAAAATTTAGAATGCATTCAGGGGATTTTTTTAAAGTTATTCATAGTTTTTGTTTTAATGAAATCTTTTTTATTTTCAATTAGTCACAAGATATGTAATATATATTATGAAAAATAGTTAGAATTTCGAAAGTTTCGTGGAGCATTTTTTAAAGGAATAATTGATACATTAAATAGTAAAGTTGGTAAATGGTTTTTATAATATGTTTATTAAAAAAAAAAAAAGTAAACAAATCGGTAAAGGTATAGTAGAACTTTTTTGCCAGCGAATTTTTGACAGATAGGACGCAGCAAAAGATAAAAGATGAGACAAAAAGTAAAACGAGATGCATTATTTATTTTGGGATAAATTTGATTACAAAACAATTATATTAGCTAAATTTCTACTCCTAGCTCGTACCATTTGTTTGTTGTGATATTTTTTTACATAGGCGTCGTTATTTTTATTATAATTATTTTGAATTATGATAATTTTGTTATTTACCTACAAAATCATTAATATTTTTACTATAGTTTTTGGTTTTATATTATAATTGTTTGAACTTCAATAGTAATTTATTAATTTTATGCGTTTTTTTGTCCATTTCATGGGACTCCAAAAGTTTTTTTAATATTTTAATTCGAGACACTGAATTCCGCACATGCGCATATCGCAATATGTACAGAACAGCCAATTTTTGTATTCGTTTGTAAAAAAATTCTACTATACATTCAATTCAGGTTCAGGGTTCGAGGTTTTTGGCTATTTTTTTATAGTACCTTAACATTATTCCTTTTATTCATAAAAATTCCATTTACGGCATTTAAATTTTTCGATAAAGTAGTGTTTTAAAATTATAGTTGCGGAACCCGCGGGATACCCCATAGTATATAACATTTCTTTAATTGGTTTTCATTTTCAGAATAATTACATCTTCAAAAAAAAAAATTATGATTATCATCATGTAAATGTTTTGATAACGTTATTATGTCTATACTATTATTAATATGTTGATTATGTTGACAAAATTTTTTGATTACACGTCAAAAAAAAAGGTTTTGTCAATCTAATATTGTATTCAAACGTTACCTTCTAAAAGAAAGCTATGTACCAAATTACTTTGCAGGCACTTTGGAATATGATTTTTTAAATTTGAAAATACTGTTTTGGAAAATTAATAAAAAGCATTCTCAACAACTTTATCTTTATATTTTGATAATAGATATCTAATTTTTTTTAAAAAGAACATGTACAGGGAGTAGGAACGAAATTTGCATTTTTCCAAGGGCTGTATTTTGGACATCGGGGCTGATATACAACTCTTTTTGGTTTTATTCGTTTAAGTGAGTGATTTTATATCAAATAAAAAAATCTTGGCGCCTAAGTAAATTCATTATGTTCAAAATTAAATCCTTCAAATCAATATTTCAATAAATTTATCCTTCAAAATTTTTGTTATACAATTTTTTTTATAGTTTTTCATTTTTTTTCAATCAATCACTTCCAAATTCAATAACTTCGATTCAATGCAAGCAAAGCAAGGGTTAGTTATGTTTTTTGATTATCAACACCGTTTTCATTATATAGTTTGATTTCAAAGATATTGTGGAGAAAGAATATGTAAGACTTCTAGGAGTAGAAATTTAAAATAATATTGAATATAAAAAATTATGGTGCAAATTATGAAACTTTTTGCAATCCGTACAATTTTCGACCGATCTAGTTTTGAACTAATTAGAAAATTTTAAACCTTAAAAAAGTTTATCATTCTCATCAGGGTCGACTAGATAAACTACCAAAAAATGTCAACGCTAATATAAACCAAAAATTAGGTTACATTTCTAGCGAAGTATAAGAAAACAAAAAATTTACATAAACATATATTTAATAGATTCAGATTTAGTCAATTAGTTTCTCTAGTGATCACTGTTTTGTTTTACTCTAGACATACTTGTATTGAATAACAAGCTCGTATCGGCGAGAAGAAGATGACTAGTCTTCACTTGTGTCTATTGACACATAATCCACAATTAATTTAGTAAATTATTTGTGATAAAACTTCACTCCGATGGAAAATCTTGCTAATGAATTTGATTACTAACGCGTAGCAATTAGATTATTTGACAATTTTAAACAATCATATTATAGATGACTGAGGCTGCTCAAAATCAAATTGTTTCTACATAAGTCAACAAACGTACATCACGTTATATCAGAGCAATGTTAGCGACTCATCATTTTGCGATTCAAATATTAAACTGTAGAGCTGTCGTATTCCAGCAAGTTTCACTGAATTAATAATAATTCTAAATAAAGTTGATTCCCCGATCATAAGCAAAATATGAAATAGCTTTCTGCCAATTGTCATAGTAAAAAAGTATTGTTCTATACGTTTTTCACAGTTAAAAAGAAGCTGAATATGTAATGGAAATTGCTAAACATAAAGGTCCTACGGAAGTTTCCATTAATAAAACAATGCAAAGCTTGATTTAAAGATAAATTTAATGGTCTTCCCATAAGCAAGTTGTTTTCAAACTTCTACCATTTCTATACAAAATAAATTATGATGTTAGAGTTGTACTAGAATTGGTAGTTTTGCATTAGAATTAGTTTTAATGCAACATATGCTTCGCAATTTAATAATAACTTGCTTTACATAAGCCATATATAGCAAAGCTTGTATTAAAAATTGCAGTATTTTCTTAAACTGTGTACCCATGTTTTTGTTTATTAATTCTGAAAAAACAGAAGGAATAGAAATATAGAATAGCGATAACGTAGCGATCCAAGTGACGTAAATAGCGATCCAAGAATATTCCAAACGGCCAGTATTTATAGAACATTACTGTAATAAACGGACTGCATTTTCAACAGCATCGCATTTTACTTCATTTTTTAGAGTAATTTGTGCAAAATAATGAAATTATATTTTATTTTCGCATGGCAATTATTCAATGTATTCGATTTATCCAATATAATCAATGTTTTTAATCTTAAAAAATATAAATATTTCAATTTTGTCATTATAGTTAGTATGTTGGTATGTTGCACTGCATATAAGTTTGGTAAGGACCAATATTTACTATTTATCTATTTATGTATTTTATCTAAAACACATTAAAACGTTTAATATGTTCTATATGCAAAACAAATTAAATGTTTTAAAACTAAACGCTTAAAGTGTTTTAGTATTAAACGCTTAAAGTAGTTTAATCAAATAAAACACTTTAAAATGTTTAAAAAGTGACTACAAGCATTCAAACACTTTAAGTGTTTTAAAATAAAACACTTGAGTTTGTAGTGCATTCGCTAACAGCCATACCTGAACCAGAAGTTACAGATATATCAACCAATCGATTGTCAAGATGGGAAAACGTACAAAAAAGAGTACAAGGTTTTTGGAAATGTTGGTCCAAGGAGTATTTACACACACTTCAACAACGTTATAAATGGAAAAGTGTAAAAGACAATCTAAAAATTGGAGAAATTGTCTTAATGAAAGATGAGAATACACCTCCGACTAAATGGGCATTAGCCAAAATTACCGACACACATCCAGGTCAAGACGGTTTAGTGCGTGTGGTTACAATCATCACATCGAATAAAACTATATTAAAGAGACCGGTTGCAAAATTGGTTCGTCTTCCAATTGATTGAGTACAAAATATAAAAAAAAAAAACCTAAAATATGTAAATGTTATAAATGCACACCAGTTACAACAATCTGCACTTATCATCATCTTCAATGGAACATCACAATAGCATAATTTACTTGTTAAGATCACATTATGTTACTCAGGATAAGGCACATTCCACCAAGAACGTAGGATGTGGTAATATGAGTTACGACTATAAAAAGTCCTGCATGAGTTCTATAACGGATTGATGCAACAGCGGGCTTGTGCCGCTATAAGCACATCAAACATAATGTGGCATTAGAGAGCTTACAGGGTGATGCGCCAAATTGTATTGAAGAACCAAGGTACTTCAAGGTGATGGAGAATGTTGAACGCCGAAAAATAATTAGTTTTGCAAACATGGGCCTCGGTGTATGCAAAAGATGTTTTATTGCATTTACATGTTGTACATGAAAACATGTTTTGTTTTTAATTGTTAATATTTATTTCTCTAAAATTATTTCCATTAGAGTTCAAACATCCGAATATTAAACATTGTTTTGTTTTTAAAGTTGTAAATTAATATTTTTGTAAATGAATTAAAAATAAATATAAAATAATTTAGTGAATAAAATCAGTTTTGAATATAGTTGAAAGTTATTAATTTATTCATTCAACAGTAATATTGTTAGATTTTGGAAGTTTTTTTGAAAATTTAATTTTGATCGTATTTAATTTTTGAAATTTTTAAATTTTTTTGTAATTTTCTAATTTTGATGTATTTTTTAATTTATTAAACTTGGATATTTTTAATCATTTTTTTTTGAAAACTTTTGTAAAATTTTTGGAATTTTAAAAAAATTTTGTTTAACTAAATATTTTAGATTAATATATAGTAAATATTTTTCTATATAATTTTTGGAAAATTTTTTTAATAATTTCTAAATTTTTTGTAAAGTATTTGTTGCTTATAAAATTTGGATATTTTTTTTTTGAAAATGTTTTTGTATTTTGTAAATTTTAATATTTAGTATTTTTGGGTTGTTAAGTTTTTTAAGAAAGTGTTGTAATTCATCGTTTGAAATTTTAATAATTTTCTGAAACTGCTAATTTTCTTTAAAAATTTTGTATTTTGTGAAATTTAAATTTTTGTTTGAAATTTAGAAAATTTTTTTTATACCACTTTTCAATTTAGTTTGAATAATTTTTGAATTTTTTAAAATTGTTTTAAAATTTATTTTGAGTGTCTTAATATTTTTTTGAAGTAATATACCAGTTCAATCAGGAACTTCAACTCCACCAACTCCAACTACACCTACGCCAACTCCAACCGTCTTTCATTTTAGAGGTTAGAGTAAGTTTATTTTAGTAAATTTTTTTTTTTAATATTTTTTTGGATTTTTAATTTAATTTTAAATTTTTTGGAATTTGTTAATCTTTTTACTTAGAATTTTTCGAATTTTTTTACTTCTGTTATTTTAGTTTTTTCCAAATTTTAAAATTTTTGATAAAATGTAACAGCAACCACTGCCAAACTCCAACTCAAGTTTCTGTTTTTTTTTATTTTCTAAATTATTGATTTTTTTTTTCGTTGAAAAGTTTTAATTTTGAAGTAACTAAATTTTTTTGTCGGATTTTGTTTAGAAATTGATTTCAGTAACTAAAGTTTTATATAATTCATTTGTTTGTGAATTTAAATTCAATAATATTGTTCATTTTAATTGGTTTTAATAATTTTTTTTGATGATTTTTATCGTTTTTTTTTTATTTTAGAAATTGAATATTTTTTTTAGATTTTTTTTTTGAAAGCATAAATTTTTTTTTTACAGTTCTTGGAACTTCTTTTGTTTTTTTTGAATCCTTAAGTTTTTGGTTTTCATCTCTTTTCGTTCGGTTTCCTTCAAGTCACTATGGCTTCCACTCCCCAAATCACCTTGGCCAACAGCAGTGTGGTATGTAATCTTTGCAGGTAGAAGATGGAAGGCCTAAGTGAGGCCCTGATTCTGCCCTGTGGCCATTCGTTCCATAAAAGGTGTTTCTTGATAGCACCTTCGCTGTTAAAGGCATGCCCAACCTGCCAATACGTAATTCCATCTGATATCCTCGAAGCAGCCGCGGCTTCCACTCAACAGTCCCGAGGGGCAGTGAAGAAAGGATCTACTCGTTCAAAAGCGACTGCCCAACGTCTTAGAGACGAGGCAGCAGCCGCTTCCCTTACAGACAGCGATGGTCATGGCTGTATCTACCGCAGAAGTCCCCGGTTCAAGGTGGGTGCTAACGGTAAAGCTCCAAATTACCGATAGCATATCACCCCACTTCAACGGTTCTCCGTGGAGCACCGAAACCAACACAAGCGTTGGTTCCAAACCCCTTTTCGAAAGGAGCTGAGTTACAAGCTGGTCCTCCTCCATTACATACCTCTCGGGTAAGTTGGGAGGATGGCAGTGAAGACGAATTACATCCTCGTCAGAAACACGTAAGAGAAAACGACCACTCCAAATTTTTTTTTTTAAACGGCGTTCATGCTCCATGTAGGAGCGTTGCCAGGCTAATCAGCTTCGAATATTCACCACGGTCATTCGCAACAGCGACATAATTACCATGGCAGCCGATTTTTTTAAGGTCGTTTATTACGTCAGTCTCCCATTGTAGTCGTGGTCTACCTCGCGGTCGCCCACTCCCTGGGGTACTAACGTACATTTTTCTAATCATTCCAGACTGTGAATCGGCTCGTAGAACATGCCCAAACCAAGCAATCCTATTAGAACGGATACAACCTATTATATCAGGACCCTCAAGAAGGTCTCTGATCTCAAAGTTATATCGGGTTCTATACTCTCCATCGTCTGTCTTAAGTGGACCAAAAATGTAGCGTAATATCTTACGCTCAAATACAGATAAATGCGATTCGTCATTCTGTGTAAGGGTCCACGTTTGTGATCCATACATCACAACCGGTCTAATCAATGTCTTGTATAACTTGAGCTTGGTGTTAGTTGATACATACGGAGATCCAAGGAGAGGTTTGATTGAGTAGAAAGTTCGATTACCTGCAGCGATTCGAGCTTTTATATCTGTAAGTATGCTGTTGTTTGAGTCAAGCATTGATCCCAAATATTTAAAAGATTCAACTCCCTCAATTCGTTCATCGCCGCACATCAAATCTTTCTTCTCAGACTCTCTTGAAACATTCATATGTTTGGTTTTATTGTAGTTAATTTGAAGACCAATATTTCTAGCTCCACTCTCAAGCGACTTAAAAGTCTCACTCATAACAGCTTCACTTCGGCCGAGGATGACAACATCATCAGCGTATGCAATCATCTGTACTGAGTTTATTGACAAGATATTGTTGTTAGTCGGTAGTTTATTTTGACGGCACACATATTCCAAGGCTAAATTAAAAAGTATAGGAGAGATAGCATCACCTTGTCTTAACCCGGAGTCGACTTTAAAAAACCTTGATATTTCGTTCTCTACTCGTACACAGCATTGAGAGTTCTGTACTGTCATTTTGCATAGTGATACCAGTTTACCAGGAATTCCCATTGACACCAGAGCAGACCATAGAGTCTCTCGTTCGAGAGAGTCGTAGGCCTGCCTGAAATCAATGAAGAGTTGGTGCACTGGTATGTTGAACTCTCGGCACTTTTCCAAAATCATCCTTATCGAGAAAAGTGCATCGGTGGTACCTCGGCCCCGCCGGAAGCCACACTGATATTCTCCAAACAGTTGTTCAGCAAAAGGATTGATTTTGGATAGCAAAATGTAAGAAAAGATCTTATATGCTGTGCAGAGTAGAGCGATTCCTCTGTAGTTTGCACATTGTAGGCGATTACCTTTTTTATGGATTGGTATCAGCATAGCTGTGTTCCAGTCCTGTGGCATGGTTTCAGTCCTCCAGATCATTTGAACAAGTTCAAACAATCTTAAGGATAGAGTTTCACCACCATGTACAATCATTTCGGATGTTATATCGTCGATACCAGGTGCTTTATTGCATTTTAATTTTGACAGCGCCGCATCGAATTCCTCTTTGGTGGGTTCGTCTACATGTACCTTTGACGCACGAATAAGCTTTGCTCGTCGCCCGACTTGTTTCTGGTCACTTAAGTTGAGAAGATTCTCAAAATAAGCGGCCCAAGTATCTAATATATTTTTAAGGTCTACTTGTAGCTCCCCATCTTCGTTTTGAATAGCAGTCGATCTAGTTTGAGGGCCCTTCTTTAAGGTTTTAACCTGTTGAAAGAAGTTACGCGATTGATGTTCCTTATTGAAGCTTTCAATCTCCTCACACTTTCTCTTCCACCATTCTCTCTTCGTTCGTCTACATAACTTTGTAACGGCTTGTCTTGCCAGTTTATAGTTCTCCTTCGTGGACCTGGTGTTGCGTCCTTGCAGACATTTCAGATAGCAATCTCTTTTGTATTGAATAGCGTCAAGACATGCTTGATCCATCCATGGCTTCTGGGAGTGGTTTTGTGGTCGTCCAAGTATTCCCTCAGCAGCGCTTAAAACAGCATCTTTGAGCAAATACCATGACTTATCGACGTCTCCATTAATGGTTTCTGATTTCTCCAATGTTTCGGCAATATGGTTTTGATATCTCTCTTCTGGTTCTGCATTCTTTAGTGATGAGATGTTAAATCGTTTCCGTTGATTGAATTTCGGAATGCTTGGGTTTGGGAAGTGGAACCTTATTTTAGCACATACAAGAAAGTGGTCACTTCCAATGTATGCACCTCTAAAGGATCGCACATCCAGAACACTCGAAAAGAAACGTGCTGTAACTAGCACGTGATCAATTTGATTTCGAGTGTTTCCATTCGGTGAGACCCATGTCTGCTTATGAATCGATCGGTGCGGAAAGAAAGTACTGGCAATTCTCAAATTATTTGATAATGCAAACTCAGTCATTCTCTCACCATTATCATTCGAATTCAAATGCAGACTGTTGGGGCCCACCACATTTCCATAAGAGATATCTCTTCCAACCTGCCCATTAAAGTCACCAAGAACCATAGTGAAGTCGCGTGTTGGTGTTTGTTTCATAACCTCTTCCAGTGCTATGTAGAAATTATCCTTCTCGTCGACGGTCTTAGCTTCAGTAGGTGCATGCACGGCAATAAGAGAGATATTGTTATATGTACCACGAACACGTAGGTAGCAAATCCTCTCACTGACCGGGATGAATTTCATCACGGCTTCTTGTATGCGTGCACCAACAAGAAAGCCAGTTCCAAATTCTCTTCGAGAAGGATGACCACTACAGTATAGAGAGTGACTATCCAAATCTTGTTTTCCGATTATTGGCTGTCTAATTTCTTGCAGAGCTATGATATCCATCCCATACCTCTCAGCCTCTGTTTCTAGACTTATAAGAGCATCAGGAGCGCTCAGGCTGCGCACGTTCCACGTTCCGATTCGGTAGTCTGGTCCTTTTTCACGTCCAGGTAAAATTCTGTTGTTTTTGTCCGGGTCTGTTTTTCTTTTCTGATTTCCAAATTTAACAAATAATTTTTTTTCCGGGGTTAGGGTGTTAACCTTAGGCCCAACCCAAATTGTCGTGAATGGGTCCGTTCTGCATCTTAAGGTTACCAGAAACAACCTTTTGACACGTTTATATAGCGAGCCGCTTGATCCAAGACAGATGGCCCGCTTCAAGCCGCCCCTACCATGGAGAACAGACGCTTGAGTCGCATTGGTTTTAAGGCGCCAATTCGCCATGATGTACCATGATTGACTAAGCAGTTTTTACCCTGCTTGTCTCCGGTACACCAACCTAATTCTGTCAGCATTAACCAGGCAGCACGGCGTGGACGTCGAATTTCGGATTTCGCTACCCCAAATTAAGGTCATCAAAAACACCACGTTCATCCCCACCACCAGTTACAACAGCTGATGACAATACCGATTACAGGAATCCTACCCTTCCGCCTGTGTATGGGACTGTACGTAGTCCAAATTCTTCCATCACCCAAAAAACGATGAAAGCATTTATAAGGGCTAGTGAAGCCAATATTTTACGGGTGTTGACGCAAGAAGTGGCTCGATTATCGATGTCACGTGGTCCAGCACCACCATCTCTCCATCCATCGAATGGCCAGTCATCTTTGGTGACTGCTGATCAGGCTAGATCCCAATTTATGCCCCCCGGCAAATCAACAATTGCATCAACCTTCTGGGCCGCTCAACATCCAACCATTTGATCATCAGCTTAACGTCCCTACTAATCCGATGACTAATCAATAAGCTTCCCCAGTACGTCATCCACCCAGGTACAATAGGTCATCAGTCCCTACTCCTTCCATGTTCCAGCGTGAGTTTGTTCCTCCTGTGAACCTCACCTCTTCTAGATATTCACCCCAGGTTCATCCTCCCCCACCTCCTACCCAGAACAGTGGAACAGCTTCCACTGAAAAATATTCCAATACTATCCGGAATTGGAATGTAGTGTTCACCGGTCGACCTGACGGTCTAGAAGTAGAAGAATTTATTTATCGAATTGGAGTTCTGAACCACAACTCTTACCCCGATTCAACTGATATCCTTTCTCGTCACCTTCATCTTTTATTCGTCGATCGTGCTTCTGAATGGTTTTGGCGATATCATCGGCAGACCCAACAGCTTCATTGGCCAGACGTTTGTCAAGCTTTACGCGTAGAGTTCAAGAATTGTCGTTCTGACGATGAGATCCGAGAATTTATGAGATCCCGTAAACAACGAGCTGGTGAAATATTTGACGACTTCCTGCACGCTATACTTCGATTAACCGATAGATTGAACACACAGCTTAGTGACAGAGACCTATTGTCCCTGTTGCAAAACAACCTAAATGGGGACATTCACAAGGACTTGATGTTCGTTCAAGTGTACAGCGTCGAACACTTGTGAGAGCTCTGTCGTGACCGAGAAAAGTTACTTGCAGATGTTAACTCTAGGTACAGACATTCTTCTTTTAGACCTGCACGGCATATTTCTGAGTTACCCCTCGAGGTCCATCATTCCCAAGAAGAACCCGAAGTGTGTTCACTTAACCACCCATCCATTGCAAAACCTTTTTCAAAACCACCTCACTGCTGGAACTGCAAACGAGAAGGTCACATTCATCAAGACTGCACTGCAGCACGACGAGTTTTCTGTTTCGGGTGTGGAAAAGATGACACCTATCTACTCAACTGCCGTCGTTGTCAGGAAAACCGACGAAGGAGCGGGGTACCAAACCCACTTCCTCGCTCCACGAACTCTTCAAACAGGGTCCCACTTCCGAAATAACCCCTCTTAAAGTTACAGACACCAATACTATTCTTCCAGTTCTAGACACCAACGTTCAATTATCTCTACCAGCTGAAGATACATCTATCACACTCTCCATCCCAACGGTTGTAGAAGATGCTTCTCCTGTCGAATCAACCGTTCTTAACCTTTCGACAACCACAACGGAAAACAAACCGCAAATAACCATCCTCAAACGAGATCCAAGTAGCGTTATAACTCCACCTGTTCTGCCTTTTAAGTCACATAAGCAGCGACTTCAAGATTACTTAGCTGCCGTATTTGAGGTTATTATTATGACAAGAAATATTCGTTTGGCACAAAAGAGGTTGTAGTGACCGAAATTTTTCTTACAGTGCAGACCCGCATTTGCTGCAACTAATTGTTTTTCTGTATTTTTGGAAGACATCAAAGCTATCAAAGACAGCCTTTCTCAGTTTTCGTTTTATAATCTTAAACGCTTTGTGTTGTCGATGCTTGTAGGATTTCTATATAGTATTTTTGCTCTGCTAGGAGTTTGTTTCTTTACTTTGAGCTTCAATGACCCACTCTGGCAAAGTCAAATATTAAAAAAATTAAACACAATTTTGTACTTTACTTTCCTTTCGACTGCCTCGAAAATTCGAA
The DNA here is from genome assembly GCA_963693315.1 of Diogma glabrata. Classification (NCBI taxonomy): domain Eukaryota; kingdom Metazoa; phylum Arthropoda; class Insecta; order Diptera; family Cylindrotomidae; genus Diogma; species Diogma glabrata. Next base: position 383,764,071 of record OY856187.1, on the reverse strand, counting down.
TTTTCCCATATAAAAAAATTATTCCAATTCTAGCATCACTAACAAGCTCATTTACGTATAGTGCTACATTAACGTATAGTTCATTTGTATACAAACATAATAAAAAAATTTAATTTAAATATTTTTTTCCTATTTCTAATAACAAATCGTAAACGAATATCAACAACAAACGATATCTCTCAATCTTATTGATAAAAATAAAAATATAATATTAAATCTAATTAAACGATGTTCTCTGATTGAACTCTGGTTCACTTTTGTTGTTTTAAGATATCAATAAAAAATGCCATATTGATTACAGTTTCGTATTTCAATGAATAATAATAAAAGTGTCTTTGAAATTGTTGGTGGTGTTGTGCTACATCAGGAAAACATTAAACGTAAAATTTAACAATGAAGATTATTTATATTCTTGTTTTAATATTTAATTTTGGTATTTTGATAAATTAAATCATAATTTTTAATTTTTTTTACAATAAACTTCACATTTTCTAGACAATGCACTTTCTCGTCTTACAAAACAACAATTTTTAAATATGAGAGGAAATTGTAGGGAATTATCGGATACATTTAGGGTAAGTAGATAGTTTATTATATTTAACAGTCTATCTTGTTTAATTTTTATGTTTGTAACTATTAAGCTTACAGATATTGAATTTTTCAAAAATAATTAAAATTTTAATTATCAATTCTATAACCTCCAATTTCCGGAATTAATCGTGATGAAACATTTTTTAACTTACACCAAAAGTACCGTAGACTTAGGAAGAAACTTTGATATAAAGGAAACAAAATTTTTTTCGAAATTCCAATATACTATTTCTGTAAGGTCATTCGATTTTGATAAAACCAGGTACATATTGGCCTTTAGTCCAGATTATCAAAATATTGCATAACGACCGACTTCCGGTATCGCACTTCCGGTAAACAATTTTTTTTATGTTTTTATTAGATCTAAAGGACTTTAATCTTTATACACTCTACAGCATACAGCTATGAAACGTTTTTAAATAACTGATTTTTAAATTCGAGTCTGTTAGTGAAAACTTCCGACCATTTTCCTTACTAAATAGTTTTCTCTAATGAGGTCATTACCAAAGGAGCTAATCCGTATGTCTCGTGTTGTATAGTTGTTCATAAATCCAATCCAATGGTGTAATTTGGTGTCTATTTTGTAAACAGTGCATTGCAGGTGGTCTGTAAAGTACATCTGTGGTCTAGAATGACTCAATGTTCAAACATATATTCATTGGTCATATGTGCTGTCAACCACTTTTCGTCTATTCATAAATACGATTGTGAACTTGTAATTAACAAAATGATCCTGCTTTGGTTAGCCAAGTTCAAACACTTGTAACGTTGTGGTTGCAGTTTTTAGGAATGACTGTCAGGTTGTAGCTAGAAATACTATGGCAATGTCAACAAACATTTGATAGCCTTGAACTGATCTATGAAGTCGATGAAAAACAGAAATTTTTTTGTATTAGAAAAATGAAACTAAATACGGCAATCAAAAACCGTAATGCTGATATTTTAATAATGCTAATGAGGCAATGATGAAACTTGGACTAAAGCTATTGAAGACCACCAACTGAACGAACGTGAGGTGTTTTATTTTGACTCGTGATGGTTTGGGGCTGTGGAAAATAATGATCCGCCACATGACTCCCCCTCGAGTGAGGGTGTTGTAATTCTGCTTTTTCCTAGCTAACAGCTACGAATAGAACTTTCTTTATTTTAGGGGACTTTTTAGTGTGTACAAGTGAAAACGAATGGAGTTCTCTTTTTTAACTGATTTTTATTACAATTATCTCGGAAAACTAGATTTTAAAACATTCCAATGGCAAACTTCGATTTTTCTACTCTCTGGCATTTAACATTCTCCCACCTTTTTTATCAAAAAAATTAAATTAATTGAATCGAACCGGAGGTCTTGCTTTTCTGCCATATCGCGTGACTCGCTCCGCATTTCCACTCGAATCAGATTCATCAATAACATTCTTTGAAATCGTCTTCTTCTTCACCTTAGTTCGACATTTGACCACTGGTTCCATGACTTTTACTTGTCCAATCTCCTTCGCTCGCAACTTTGTTTCATCAACCACTGGCACCTCTCCGTCGTCACCTATTTCCAATGGAATTAAACGTTGTAACGGTCTGGTCAACTCTCCTCGGGCTGTCTTGACTCTCGCCACTCTGATTACTCCATCTGTACCTTTGATCAATTCGATGATGCGAGCCATTGGCCATTCCAATCGTTTCTTATCGTCGCTTACGATCAAGACAATCTCACCCAAACGGAACTGGTAATTGTACTTCGGATTCATTCGTTGAACTAGTTGTCCCAAATATTCGCTACGGAAACGACTTCGCAATTCCTCCTTCAACTGGCTCAAATGTCTTAACTTTTCCCGTAACTTTCTCCCGGTGATTTTTTCAATTTCAGGAAATTCTGCTCGTTCGATGTCACGTAAAAATGCTGCTGGACATAATGGTATCAAATCGTCAGGATCATCAGACACGTACGTAAGTGGTCGATCATTCATCAAGGATTCAACGAAACAGACTGATGTTTCAAGTTCGGTTTTTGTCAACTTGTTGTGACCCAGCAATTTTCGCAAATATTCCTTCATCCCTCGAATCAGCCGTTCCCAAAAACCACCCCACCATGGTGACGCTGGTGGGTTGAAAATCCAGGTGATGCGCTGTACTCTCGAATCTTCGTTCACCTTTTTCCAATCAATCTTACCAAAATGTTTTGCAGCTGACTCAAAATTCGTTCCACAATCCGTGTAGACAACCGACGGTCGTCCTCGACGGTAAATAAATCGGCTTAGCGCTAAGATGAACTCTTCTGTGTCTATTTTCGACACTAACTCCATGTGTACTGCTCGTATTACCGCACACGTAAAAATGACGACCCACTGTTTCTCATTGCTTTTTAAATACAACGGCCCAGCGAGATCGATTCCCGAAATTTCAAAGACTGTCGCATCCTTTACTCGATTTTCTGGTAGTGGTGCAACTGGAACGGTAACTGGCTTTCTGTTGTATCGTATACAAACCGGACATTTTTTGATTATTCTCCCTACCACTTTCTTGGCGTAAATTATCGAAAATTTTTCTTGAAGCTTATTCACCAGAAAATTTCTTCCAGCGTGTCCATAACGGAGATGTTCTTCTGCAATCAATTTTTCAACATCCGGATGAACACACGGTAGAAGCAACGGTTCCTTGAAACGACCGCTATCTTGACGATAAAGCAACTTGGTAACCACATGATACATTCCAACTGAATCTTTCTTAACTTTCAAGCCGGCTATGAAGTCAGAATTATCTGGAAAAACTTGTTGTTGGATAATTTTTACCATAGTGATCTCGGCTTCTTCCAGTTCTGCCCATGTAATGTAGTTGACTCGACGTTGGACGTTCCGCTTCTTAGCCAAACAATTAAAAATGAAACGTTTTAAGTGTGCAATCTTACGTAGATTCAGGTAATGTGAGTTGCTTGTAGAGTACCAAGGGTTTTCAACGGTGGCAATGATTTTCAAAGTACTTGTAACAGTTGTTTTCTTCCTTTCAGCGGAAAACTCTTCTTCATTGACTAGAAACTCTTTATTTGGCCATTCACTCGACGATCGTCTCAACCATTCGGGACCCTCTCACCAAATTGATTCTAGAAGCTCTCTTGGAGATCCACCTCGAGATGGAAAATCGGCCGGATTTAGGTAACCTGGAACATGTCTCCATGCATCCTCTTCTGTCAATTGTACAATTTCTCTCGCTCGGTTGCCAACAAACGTTCCCCATTCGTCGTTTTGTTTGATCCAAGCCAATGCTGTTGTTGAATCACTCCAATAAAAGCACGGAATATTTCGTTCGAAGTTATGTAGAATTGATGTTCCAAGTCTAGCACCGATGGTACATGCCAATAATTCGATTCTTGGAGTTGTCGTCTTGTGTAGAGGCGTCACTCTTGCTTTCGATTGTACCAATTGCACTGAAACCCGATCAGCACTTTCCACTCGTAGAAATGCAAGTGCCGCATACGCCACTTGACTCCCATCACAGAACACATGGAGCTGCTCTACTGAAGTTTCGTGTAAGTAAAAATTACCTCTCATATTCCGTGGAATCTCAACTTGTTGTAGGTAATTCAAATCCTTCGTCCATTTGAGGAACTCTTCTTTCATATTTGGCAAAAATGTATCGTCCCATCCTAATTCATGCTTCCATGTAGATTGCAACATCAATTTTGGATATATCATTGCCGGAGCCAATATTCCCATGGGATCAAAAATCTTATTCACCGTTGCCAACAATGTCCGTTTCGATAATTTTTCTGGAATCTCTGGAATCGTCGCACATGAGAGTGTATCTTTCTTTCTGTTCCATCGCATTCCCAAAACGGACGAAAACCAATTCAGATGATCATCTCCTAGGTCACTTTCTTTACTCAAAACCGTGTGTTCCCACTGTCTCAACTCCATATTCGCCTGCCCCAGCATGTCGATTGAACGTTGCTTGAAATCTTCATATTCTTGCATTGTATGTACCGCTGTGACACTGTTGTCGACATATAAAGATTTCTTCAGTTTTTCTGCGAGTTGTCTGTTTTCCGGTGGAACGTTTTCCAAATGATGTTCAATCACTGTAGCCAATATAAACGGACTGCATTTTAAACCGAAGACGATTCGTTTGTGCTTAAAAACCTTCAGTTTTGTATTCGACTCGTCCTCCCACCATAGAAACAGCAAAAACATTTGATCTCCTTCTTGTACCACAATCATTTGAAAGGCTTTTCTTATATCAGATATAACGCCAATCAAACCATCACGAAATTGCAGTGTCACGTCCGGAATAAACTCGATTAGGTTCGGACCCTTTTCCAGACATTCGTTGAGTGATGGATGTCGACCAATTTTACACCTTTATAAAAGTGTAACCTTTATATTGCCTTATATTCCCTTATATTGCCTTTAAGCTGTAGTCATAAGTGTTCAACCATGGATTTCAGCTTGTAAGCCTTTGTACGTAATCGATAAGATCCGAGAAGTTATGTTAATTCTGAGAAAAGTTTGTTTTAGAATTGTGTGCAGACATATTGGTGCATACATGGTGCATATATGCATCAAGCTTCGGGCCAGCAAGTAAAACGTTTGATAAGCAACTACTGAAAACCATTTGAAGGTAGCAGGAGTCCTACTATATCTCAGTAAATGCGGTTCGTTTTGAATTTCGACTTGTCCATGACAGGTTTATCAGGAGGATTAGGAGTTCTCTTATTGGATGACGTCCTTGTTTTTACTAGGCTAAAAGTATTTTTTTGTGAATAACCTACGGGCAGCATGGACACCAGGATGTGACAAGTTGTATAATGTTTCAAAAATTGTTCGACGTAGTGATTCTGCCATTTATGAGCGTGGATATCTCGCAGGTGATTTCTAGTGCGACGTTTTGGACCCGAAATCAAATTTTAAAGTTTCATGTCTGCATTTTGTGTATGCATGATTATGTTGTAGCCGAAGTGGGTTTTTACCATGGCCGTTTTTGTTTCTGTAGTGCGAGAAACTGTGTCCACCACAACATTATCCTTTCCATTTATGTGCTGAATATCCGTTGTAAATTGAGGAATATAATCCAAGTGACGTGATTGTATTGAATTACGTTTTGTTTTGGATTGGATAGCTCGAGTTAGAGGCTTTTGATCTTTTAAAATATTCAAATCTCGACTTTTGACAAAATACCTGATGTGTTTAATTGCTCGGTAAATTGTCAGTAATTCTCTGTCCAATGCGGAATATTTCTTCTCTGTATCTGACGGTTTCATTGCAAATAACCTCAGCGGCTTCAAACACTTATTGTAAAACTGTTACAGAACTGCGCCGACCGCAGTGTTTGCTGCATCTGTAGTGGTGCTAAGATTTGAGTCGCTTAGTGCATGGTGAAGGAGTGTTATTTGGGTCGATTCACTCGTGACGTTCATGTGAATGCTTCGTTCCATTCAGCAGGCCATGTAAAGTTCTTGGCTATCTTGGGCATCCCATATATAGAGAAGAGAATCCAAGTGAGAATGAATTAGAGTTAAGGTTTTAACAAGCTTTATTATAAATTGGTGGCAGTGGTTTATCATACTGACAAAGCGTTGAATGGTTATTATTGAATTTTGAACTGGGAATTCTCCCAGATGGGAGAATGCCATCAGGAGTGTTATTGTGGCTGAGGATACCAAGAGAAGTTGCCCCAAAGTTCCATTTGGATATATTAATATGAATGTCAAACTCCACCAGCTTTAGAAATAGTTGATCCAAGTTAAATTTATGTTGTCCGGACTAGAATGCTATAAGAAAATCATCTATGTAGACTAGAACTCGAAATACTTCGTTCATGAATCGTTCAAACGTTTGAACGGCATTGCAAAGACCTATTGGCATTGATATGAATTCAAATAATCCTAATGCAGTAGTAATGGCCGTTTTGTAAGCGTCTTCAGGTGTAACTGGAGTGAGATTGTATGTTCTGACAAGATCGATTTTAGAAAATATATTGGAACTATGTAAATCCATGGAGAAGTTTTGAATGTGAAGTTTTGGATAACGATAAAGTATTTTTTTTTTTTTTTTGTGTTAAGTCTTCGATAATCCCGACCATGTGGGGGCGGCTGTGAGAGAAGGTTATTGTTTTAGAATTATGCCCTAGCCATTGTTAGCTTGGAAGAATATCGGTGTTGCAGTAGATATCTGAAATTTTGGGACATTGGTTGACAGCTGAGTCACTGAATCAACCAGTTTTCGGTATTTGAAGAATTTATATAAAAACCAAATGCTAGATGGGAATGCTAGGATCATTGGCAGCTGACAAAACCAAATCAAAAGACAAACGTGGAATTTTTAATGTTTTCCTGAATAAATAAATACGTTAAAAAGACAGGTGTGCGCTGGCGTCTTCTATAAAATGAGCTTGTTGAATTTGTCTTGGATGACGAAACAGTTAGAAGTTTCATGTTGGGTGGATGTCGTCACGATGCCTGTAAAGCGATGTAAGTTGCTGCCATATCGTTGTTTTTTCGAATATGATGTATTCCAAGCCGTGGATTGCGATCTTGTTTCTAGTATTGCCAGGCCATTTTCGATTGGAATGCCCGAGTTGTCAGGAAGCCGACTCTGATGCGGATTTGTGTGAGTTTGTTGAGCGGGATAAGTGTTGGCCAAGACGATTAAGGACTGTAGCGTTTGTCACTCACTTCCAATATTTTGCTATTAATTACGGTACGCACAATCTCATATGCAGAGATTTCATCAAAAGTATAGCCTTTTTTTTTGCTAAATCCACTCACCCTCAGCATGTTGTTTAAGTCGAGTATTTATTATTTTCTCGAATATTTTTCTAACGGCTTTCGGAATTTATTACAACTACAGTGTGCAATGAACTACTAGGCGATAGGCAATATGTAGCAGACAATGATAGCAGACGTTATCTGTATCCTACCAATTTAAATGTGCCCAGCTAGAACATATCTGTAATACTAAGTCCCTTTAATCAGTCAATTTTTTAAATTGAAGAGACCTTCAAATAAAAAATCTAACCCTTTTAGTAAAAAGCCAAAAGTCTTAAATACAGATTGCAGAATTTTTCTATCCGTAGATGTTCACATGATTATGATCTGTCAATAGTCAACCTATCAAGAACATAAATCTGCAGGCTGAATTGCTTATACTTAACAGAAATTTGTTGGTAAGGTGTCTCATTTCTGCAGTGTAAATTTTGGAGACTTTACTTCCTTTTGATATACCAATTTTTGGTTCAACTCTTGCTTCTGCAACATTTTCCATGTAAGTGGTTCATCTGTATGGACATCCAACGTGTTGGTCACATGGTATAGTCGTAGAGTTTAACTCTTTATCACTTAGTACATTTGGAACTGGTTCACAATAATGTTCTACTGCTAGGTTGATAGAACGCCACTTTTGAGGTATAAATCTCTGCTCCTTGAGCCACTTAAGGGGGCTATGGTTTTAAAGACGAAAAAAAGCATATTTTTGTGATTTTTTTGCGGCGACATGAGTAATATAAGTTTATTAAATTTAACAACATATTATTGTACAACTTTTGAAGTATGTCAGGGAGTATGTCAGAGTGTATGTATGTCAAATTTAATTACTTATCATTGTACAACTTTTGAAGTATGTTTTCAATGAAAAATATTGATAAATAAGCCGGTGACATTGAATCTCCAGAGGCGCCTTGAAAAAAAGTGGTTTGCGGTGAACATTATAACTCGTTAACGGATCATCTAAAACAAAAAAATTTGATACGCATTTTAAAGGTGATGTATTTCTCGAGGTAATCAGGCTGTTTTTTTTTCTATTTTTTGCCGCACTTGAAAGTGAAAAACACGATTTTAGCTCAAAAATCGCGGTTAATTTGTTATTCAAAAATAGAAAAAAATTAAAAAAAAAACTCTTCCTGATCACCTGTTGATTTATGTGAAGAAGCAATCTTCAAATTTTCATAAGGATCAGTTCAGTAGATCAGTAGAAGTAATCTTCAAATTTTCAAAAGGATCGGTTCAGTAGATTTTGTAATAATTTGTAATGTAGTGCTTCTCCATTGGAAAACCAATGAAGCGGCATTGCAGGCTGCGTACCTAGAGAGTATTAACGCCGTAACGACTAAAGTTCAGTCATCGTGGATCTGATAGATTAATACCTGCTGCTTCAACACAAATACAGAAATGTACGCAAATTCCGTGATGAAAACTGAAATGGAAAGAAGCAAGTGGAAAAAGGAGACTCTGGCGACCCCTTTTGCGAAAGAGCCGCGATCAGCACGTCCAGCCCCCACATTCACTCACAAGTTCTCACACTCGCACGATTCATACACTCTCGCACACTCCCACACATGCCCATCGACACCCATACCTACATTCATACCCACATCCAAACAAACTTGAAGCCAACTACTATTTATAATTTAGCTACTCTTGGTTAATGTTTAAGGTTAGGGGTTAGGGTTTAATTTACCAATTTACCATGCATTATTATATTGTCAGAATTAAAGTTAAAGTTATAAAAATTATACAGATATAGACACTTTGTTATTGGTTCTAATAGAGATAACCTAGGAGGATAATAATATTTCGATATCTCCACTACTGAATAAATATAAACAAGAACATAAAAAATAACGTATTTGTATTGGTGATGATTCATTACCTAATAATTTTTAATAAGACATAATTTGGGGAACTACAAAAAAAGTGGTTGAATAGTACGTGTTTAATTAGCTGGCCTAGACAGGTTTACAAAGTTATTGAAAATGAAAAAAAAATTAAAACGAAAGTTGGTCATTTTTATCTTGGAAATAGAAAGAATTTTGTTTTCCTTTTTTTTTATATTTTTACAATTAGTAGTACTTTTAACACAAAAAAAAAACGAAAGGCCCATCAAGAACACCATCTTCGATTAATGCAGCGAATGCAAGCAAACATCCTGGAACGATTGACGACAACCATTTACCTTTCCTTTTTTTTCGAAATTATTGTATAAAAAACTATATGGAGAACGGACAAAATAATAATTATGAATCATTTATGTAATTCTCCTACAATTGATGATAATCATTTACATTTCATGTTAGTTTATATCAATCTTATAAAACCAAATATATCCTGATAGTGATTTAGAAAAAAAAAATGGCGTTTGCGGATTTCTATTTTTTTTTTGTAATATCAAAATGTCACGTTTCATGTTGTTTTATCAATGCTAGTTTTATGAAAACTTGAAGCAAAAATATAATCATTCTTTTTCACAAGTTTATTGGAAAATGAATAGCAATAACCCATAAAGGATATAATTTAAAATTAATTGCATATAAATTATTATAAAATAAAATACACTGTAAGATTAATAAAATGGCTGATGAATATTTTCATAAACAAAAATTACTATCATCTTCAAAAAAATTTTCCAAACATAACCTTGAGTTATACCACAAACTACTATATAGTATGGGCATAAGTCCTAATAATAATTTGTATTGAATTTCAATATGTAGTTAAACCATAAAAAAAAACATAGGATATTCTACCATACCTCTATTTATACAACACAGCCATTTGAAAGATCTCCTAAATATTTGTAGAATCATTAGGAAAATATGGTCACAACAGCGATATTCAGGGCTAAGACCTCCCAACTCGGAATCAGCCTGGTACGTTTACGATGAATACTACACTTTTCATTACATTTATTTAGTTTTTACAAAAAAAAATTGGATAATCAATTGTCGGTTTATGTTCCACAGGAAAAGTCACTTTACAACTATGAACTTTGTAATCCGGTTCGCTATAATACCGCTTTGACCTTCGCCTACGTAGTAATATAAATGAAGCATGATCTAGACATTGACTCTACATACACGCATCCCATGAATCGCCACCTCATACTCACACACACAAATACTCGCATGCGCAATCGGTCATACCTCTAGTTTAAAGTAAAAGAAAAACAAAATAACACTCACCACAAGGTTTTAGTCCAACTCACGTCACTTCAGGTTATCCAGTTAGCCGGTCATCGAGACATCCAAAATCGGAGGCACAAATGGTGAAATTATACTGCTTAACTGATCCCAGTCCTCACTTCACTGCATCAATCAGGTCGATGCGATGTGAAAATGTGACACACAACAGTAATCACCCAGCAATTATCAACAATTACAGTAAGTAAGTGGTAATAGATATATATGGAAATCTTCCGTGATTTTCTTGATTCAAAACACCCACAGCCAATAATCAAATCATAATGCTCCACTGCGATTCGATAAACATAAACATTAGTTGTTATGAAGATCTTCCATGACCCGCATAAATTCCAAATAATAATATTCCACAGACTATATTTACACATCCACTGACAATGATTTGATTCCAAAAACTCACAACCCGTTATCAGGTTAAGTGGTCACTGGTTCTATACCGCGGCTCAATCAAATACACCAACTATAGTGCTTGTGTCATCCTCAGAACGCCATAACCAAGATTAATAGAGGTTGTTATATTGTTCGACTTACAAATTTTATTACACCGTGAATACTGTTTCGGTTATTCTACTTAAATCAATGAATTAAATACAAACATCGGTGATATTATTTTAGAATTGATTAATTAAATTTCTATCGATTATGTATATTCAGTATACTAATACACCACCGCTAATTGAACCTAAATCTATGTTTTTCGTATATTGTTATTTAGAGTTCTTTGTTGTATTGGTTTTATTAAAGAAACTTCTTAGGCTACGAACAAAACAAACAACGAACATACTTTTTTTTGTATCTTATCCTTTTCTATAATATTTACTAGAATTACTATTTAACACTAGGACAGAATACACATAATATTATATCTTTTCTTTTAATATTTAGAATTGTTACTAATTATACACAATTAGAATGATCCGGAGGTCTTACTACACAAAAGACTAGACAGTCACAATATAAATTAAAATTAAGCCATCGCTTTGCCCGAGAAAAGCGAACACGATTAAGTTTCTTAGGATTCACTTTTTATATCATTAGGCCAATAGAATAACGGAAAAAGATATGGCTTACGTGTTGTTGCTCGTAACAGGTCAGAAATTTTTTTAATCTCTGGGGTAGGGTACTCACATAATGGACATGCCGAGTCCACTCGCCCAGCACCTGGGGACTGGAATTAGGCAACAAAGTGTGCTGGAAATTTTTTTTTGCTTCCTTGTAAGCGATATAACTCGTAAATGGTGCACTTTAGGATACTGGTGCCCTGGAACTTTTTTGCTCCTTAAATGTTTTTCTATAACTTAAAATAAAAAAACAAACAAAAATAATTTTTTTGTTGCAAATTTTTGCGAAAAATGGCGAAAAAATGTCTAAAAATCGATGTTTTTCAATTGAATTTAGTTATTTGCAAATAATTGTTTATAACACAATTGACCCCTTTATCTTGTAGCAGAAACCTCAACGGAAAAAGTAAGTTTCAGAACGTTTCATTCGGCCTGATAGTTTTTGCACAATTCCATTTTGCACTTAATGCCCCTAAAAAAGTTGTTAACTTTGAGCAGGGCGCAAGGTCTGAGTTTTTATCCGATCGCACTCTGCTTGACGGAAATTGAAAGGGTGTAGTGTCAGCTTTAAATAGCATCTGTGTTGCCTATACCCATATTCAATATTAACAATAACTACAGTGGTTTGAAAAACCCGCGAAAATTCCTTAGTTGCAAAATAAAATTTCTCAACGAATCTTCCACTTAACGAGATGCGGTTTTAAAATTTGCAAATCCCTTAGAAAACCGAAGATTTAAAAAGAAACCTCTCTAGCATGATTTGGACCGAGTTATAGCCCAGTTTGTTTTTGAAACCACGATTGTGACATTGATTTTGTATGCCATATATCGACAGGAACCGAGAATTTCCCTCCAAAATGATACTGTTGTGCTCACAAGATCCTGGGTCTGTGCCTACCCAACACACGATTGGGTACTCTGACTACTGCTTGTAACGTACTCTATGAAAAAATAAAACGTCCTGTTTAGTATACGTAAAACGCACGTAGCGACACGATGTATAATTGAGTATTATTGTAATGACAAATAAATTTAATGAAAAAGTAATGAACTACTCATGTGTAATCATGTCCCAAATCATGTTAGAGAGGTCTATTTTCTAAAATCTGAGGTTTTCTAAGCACTTTGCAAATTTTAAAAACGCATCTCGTTAAGTTGAAATTCCGTTGAGAAATTTAATTTTACAACTAAAGAATTCTCGCGGTTTTTTGAACCACTGTAATTGTTGTTAATATTGAATATGGGTATAGGCAACACCGATGCTATTTAAAGCTGACAATACACCCTTTCAATTCCCGTCAAGCAGATTGCGATCGGATGAAAACTCAGACCTTGCGGCCTGCTCAAAGTTAACAACTTTTTTAGGGGCATTAAGTGCAAAATGGAATTGTGCAAAAACTATCAGGCCGAATGAAACGTTCTGAAACTTACTTTTTCCGTTGAGGTTTCTGCTACAAGATAAAAAGGGTCAATTGTGTTATAAACAATTATTTGCAAATAACTAAATTCAATTGAAAAACATCGATTTTTAGACATTTTTTCGCCATTTTTCGCAAAAATTTGCAACGAAAAATTATTTTTGTTTGTTTTTTTACTTTAAGTTATAGAAAAACATTTAAGGAGCAAAAAAGTTCCAGGGCACCTACATCCTAAAGTGCACCATTTACGAGTTATATCGCTTACAAAGAAGCAAAAACAAATTTCCAGCACACTTTGTTGCATAGCTCCAGTCCCCAGGTGCTGGGCGAGTGGACTCGGCATGTCGATTATGTGAGTACCCTACCCCAGAGATTAAAAAAATTTCTGACCTGTTACCGACAACAACACGTACAATCCGTAATTCTATTGGCCTACATTCGTTCGTTTTGATTTTATTATTTTATTATTTAGCTTAATGCGAATCACAACAAAGAAATTTAATTATACCAATTTCAACCATTAACCAGCAAAAAAATGGTGCTTGTCATTCACTTAGAGTTGTGTGTCAACTTACCAATGATAAGAACATACCTCAGCACCAAAAGAGGATTGTATTCCGTTTGCCAATCGTGTAATCGCACCAAGGTGGAACGCCTCAAAAAATATCGGTTTCTTATTTCATCCATCCCCAAGAAAAATTTTCCAGCCAAAAACAAAAATCCATTTTGTTAAATCATGGCGATCGATCATCAATTTTCTTCAGACGTCAAAAATTTATCATCAGTTGTGTTGTGATTTGCACAAAAAATAGTCGACTAAGAGGCGGCCATATGAAAAATCAGCGCTTATATAGCAAGCGAATTCAAACATTTTTTTTATTTGGTTTAATATCTCGAAGTTATGTTTAACAATCGAATCCATTCATGAGTCGAGACATCTATCATGAAATGGTTTTTGGGAAATATATTGACCAATGTATTTGAAAAACAAAGCCATCATACCATACCCGGGTCCCAGAATTGGAGTATGCTTATGGATAGCAATCTGAAATATCAACCGATGGGGGGACATCTATAGGGTAATAGAGAAAACTAATGAGTTCCGATGGGATGTACTCAGATGTACTCTCAGACTATTGGTTTATGACGTTTTACAACCAATATTAAAATTGGCAGAATTCAATCGCGAAATTCATATATAAATATATAACTGTATGGTGGAAGGAAATATTGATTGCAACAAATAAAACAATCCGAGGCCAATTTCTACGCGGGTTGACGGAGATAATTTTAGGATAGCACAACAAACTGACAAATACGCACAGCTAATTGAGGCCTGAACAAAATTATAGCAGTGAGGAGTGGTTTAAGTCCACGGAATACTCACATTGGTTTAATATGACGAAGCTACACTGGGGAAAACGCAATGTGAACCAATATTAGTGTATTGTATAAAAAAAAATTATTGTTAATTTTTCCTTTATGCCAAGAATGACTATGAGTAACAGAAACTATGGATAAACGAAAAATTGTTGTGAACTCTGCGTGATAGGCAAAATTGTGAGATGTAAGGGAATGGAAACTACATGAATCCGTGACGGTACTGCTCTACGTTATCATACTCCAGTCTACATAACAATTTTGAGTTCTAATGTTCACGAAGTTACAAAACAGCACTCATCGAGTGAAAATACATCTATAAACGAACGAACAGAAACGAAAATTTGAGAATAATTTCGAGAAAATTTTAGCTCTGTTATAGTAAGCAACCGTTCAGCAGAAAGTGTTGCCAGCAAACTAGTTTATATCCGATGTACCTAAAAATAAACAATATGTACAGGGTCAGTTTACATCCTTTGAGAGACAGGTATAAGCAGACAGACAGGTATAAAAATCTGGTATCACGGCCGGTCGTTTGAAACGCTGTAACTCCGTTAGTTTTACTCGGATTGACTCCAAATTTGTACACAATATTCTCGACATATTGTTCATTCAGAAATAAAATTAAAAAAAATACAAAAAAAAATTATTTTAAAACCATACCCCCCCTTAAAGGCTATTACCAAAAACTCGTTTGCCGTTATTGCATTCTGAGGCATTTCCCATTAGATCAGATTTCTCTCTTGAGAAAGTGTGAGCATCGCTAATCTTAGGTAATCCAGATTCCACGAAAGGATGTTTTGACATAATCCTCAATATTCCATCATTCTCAGTGATCGTCTGAATTGACTCACAGTACTTTTCGTAAGACTATTTCTTTGATTTTAAAACTAGTCTTTTGAAATGTTGTCACGATTTACTATACCAAGCCCATTTGGCTTCCTTGCTCGTTTCAAAGGTTTGATAAGAAGTTTTTTGAATCTTCGCCTTAGCACAAAATTCATCTGTGACCGCCTTTACTAGAAAATTAAAATCGATAGAGTGCATTAAAATGGATCAATTTGGAGGACTAGTCTATTTTTGTTTACTTTCTCACAACAAGTAAAAGATAGAAACTGCCTAAGGGCCTATCTGCAACAACAAATTAAATAATTGCAGATAGGCCTTAGTCAGTTTGGCATTTTTTTGCCCTTTTGATTTGTTGTGAGCAGGTAAATAAAGAAGGTTGATATAAGAAAAAAATGCAGATTGGTTCTTTTAACTTAACGCAACACAATCAAAAGATCTATTATCATTCATAAATATTACCATCGACACTCTTCAGCTCTTAAAGGTTTCTACAGAAGAAACATGAAACATGGAGTGATGTTTATGATTTTTTTCCCGTCGAGAGTATACAAAAGATTACTTTTCTTATGGGCCCATTTTTCCATAAAAGTAGTATGATCAAATACTATAAAAGGTTCTGCTCTCATTTATTGGGGTTGATGCTTCCCCAGCCCATACGAAGGGAATCAACACCACAGCTGACTATAATATCCAAGTTTATATTCTTCTCATGATGAACAACATATGCTGACTTTGGCAGGAGTCTGATGTAGCATGTACAGAAGAAAGATAAATACAAAAATAATCCGCTCTTCCTCTTTAGCAGTTGAATAACTGAACATCCCAATAATAAAGTCATCTGAGGATAGTTGCGTCAGAAGATTAGATCAATATTATAATGTTAATGTGATTTTTTTCAGGACCAGTTTTAATTTAGAATGTCGCATCCCTTCGAAGACAAATCAAACATTTAGTTTTTGATGCTCCTATAAGTTATATATATTTTTATAGGCCATTAGATTATATCACTAGTTTATGCTAAGTTGGTTGTGGTTGTTCTCAATGATCACTCCATCCAGCTAGGTTCAATTAACCACTTGTTAACCGCACTCGAATAGCTTGAAACAGTCTCGCTTCGATCTGTCTTAATTGTTGACTTTGATAGAAGTTTTGAAACATTTTAACCCGAAGTTTCTCTGTTCTGCCATCTTCTTTCACATGACCTTACCCATGTTTATTGTTAATCTTATATATTAATACGCTAAAAAATACTTTTTGGAGCCCAAGGCTTTTGGAAAAGGAAAGGGAAAAGGAAAATTTTCACTGCTAACTGATATTAGTATAACTTAAATTTTGAAACATTTTTCACACAAATCGGATCATAAATAAAAAAGTTACAGACGAATTAAAATGTATTTTTGAATCTAACGGCCCCCGCTATACAAAATGAAATGGAATTGCCCAAGTCTTTTCTTTGTTTTTTTATTATTATTATTTAGTATTTTATATTTTCTTTTCAAATTTCAATTTAGTTTATGCATTGATTCAGGAGTGGATAGACGTATTATTTTTCTTTGTTTTTTTATTATTATTTTTCGTTGATTTTCTTTGTTTTCTTTGATTTAATTATTATTTTTCTTTGTTTTTAAATATTTTCTATTGATAAGAAATTAAAGAAACAATTCATAAAATTGATTTGTTTTTTCTGTGCAAAACAAGATAAGCAGGCTACAGACCTTCAATCAATTTGTCAATCAATTGAGAACGAAAATAAACGAAATAAAATTTAGGGGATTTTTACACTAAATTTTATTTCGTTTATTTTCGTTTTCGAATTGATTGACAAATTGATTGTAGGTCTGTCGCCTGCTAGAGAAATAATTCATAATAGCCGTGTTTGATTTTTCTGTTTTTTTTTTCATAAATGAATGGGGTCATGAATGGTGTTAATGGTGAAATGAATGTTGTGAATGAAGAAATGAATTGCACGTGGTATTTATCATTTTAAAATTCATAATATTTTTAATCATCGTACTGGTGCTTTAATTCCTGCCTGATGTGTTTGTTAAATTTGTCAGATGAAGATAGAATTGATGGAAATGAAATGATTAATAAATTTGTATGTACTGAAATCTCTGATCTCATTCTTTTTCCTAAATTACATGAATATGTGAAACGTCATATGATGCATGGACCATGTGGTGCTCTTAACCCCAATTCTGTTAGTATGAGAGATGGAAAATGTAGTAAGAATTTTCCAAAACCTTTTTCTGAAAATGCTAAAGAATCTGTGAATGGTTATCCTTTGTATCGTCGACGTGATAATGGTACGAGTGTTTATTTACGTGGTGCATCTCTTGATAATAGATACTAGGGGAGCACGGCGTGCTTCGCTACGCTTATAAATAAAGTTTTGGGTAGACATTTTGTGGGGTGGGCCCGGTGAGCATGGTGGCATTTGCTTCATGCTAGCATTTCTGACGAAAAGTACGATCATTAGTACGACAATATTCTAATGTTGACACCCTTGACACCTTGACACACTTGACACTTTTGACACCCCTTGACATCCTTGACATCCTTGACACCCTTGACACTCTTAACAACCTTGAAACTCTTGACAACCTTGACACCCTTGACACTCTTGACACCCTTGACCCCATTGACACCCTTGACACTCTTGACAACCTTGATACCCTTGACAACCTTGACACTCTTGACACCCTTGACACCCTTGACACCCTTGACACCCTTGACACCCTTGACAGCCTTGACACCCTTGACACCTTGACGCCCTTGACACCCTTGACACCCTTGACCCTTGACACCCTTGACACCCTGAAAAATAAAATTTTATTACAATTCCATCACTAATTTTTGTATTTTCTATTGATTAGAAATTAAAGAAACAATTTACCGAATTTCCCAAATTTCCTAAATTTCCCAAACTTATATAAATAAAAAATTTTTTATTACAACCATTCCTTCACTAATTAATCGAAAGGAACTTCGTTCCATCCGGGTGTCCCTTGACACCTCTTTACTTTTTCTTATGCGTGTGAAAATGAAATGATTAATAAATACTAGGAGGGGCCGGCGTGCTTCGCTACGCTTATAAATAAAGGTTTTGCGTAGACATTTTGTTGACGTAGAAGCAATGATTTCAAAAAAGTGGTAATGAGATATGCTAGCATATAATTTTTAATTTTTCTTTTTAAATATATGAATGAAAAATAATCAGAACTCTAGCTGATCAGTTCGGATATATGAAAAATTAGCGATCTAATAAGTTTTCAAGTAAGCTTATTTGATCTCTAACTTACTTGATCGCTAATTTTTCATATATCCGAACTGATCAGCTAGAGTTCTGATTATTTTTCATTCATATATTTAAAAAGAAAAATTAGAAATTTTATGCTAGCATTTCTCATTACCACTTTTTGAAATCATTGCTCCTACGTCAACAAAATGTCTACGCAAAAACTTTATTTATAAGCGTAGCGAAGCACGCCGGCCCCTCCTAGTTACTATAAATTATAAATTAATGTCTCTGAATGATACCCTTCTAACTAAAGGTTAGGAAGGATTGCACCCCTAAGACTCCTGTTATGATGTTATAGATTTTCAGACTAAGTAAAATCTATTAAATTATGTAATATGATACGAGACCGATGTTAGCGTATCTGTTCGATCGTAGCCATTTTCCAACAGAAGTATCTTTGTTCAGAGTGGCCTCTAGAAGTAGAATCCTGCTCCACCATTCCTTTTTGTAGTTAAAAGTTTAATGCTTCAGTTGTTGTTTTTCTCTTCTTACCACCAAACCAATATTTATTTCCTGTTCCACTTTTCCCCAACCATTACATTGGTCTCACAAGTCTGCTTATATAAAAGGTTTCTGACCGATTCCGGCTGTTTCATATGGGGTATCTTCAAAAACCTGATTAAATCTACAAAAGCGTTGTTAGACACAAACCAAAGAGTTTGAGTATGGCACATAGAGTGCCCTTTGGATTTTTGTTGTTGCTGACTAGTTTTCGTATGGTTTTTGGTATGTTTTTTTTTTCTTTTCAATTCTTATCATAGCTTTATGTTGAAAAGGTTGTTTGACCAGAAAGCCGCAGATAACCACCAGTATAACTATTCCTTTGGCGCAGCTGGTTCATCATTTTGTCGTTAAGAGTTGAGAGAGACTGTTTCTGCTCGTTACAAATTAATTTTTCCGACGGACTCTAGAGAAATTCTTTACGATCAAAACACCATTAGGTTATATTTTTTAAATTAAAAGAACACGTGCCGCAAAATCATAGAAGTTGATTATTTTATAAAATCGTAGATTTTTTTTAAATTTCTCATGATATATGGTAAATTTTCGTAATTTATAAAAAACACAAATACTAAAAATGACGAAATAGTACTAATTTTTTTCTTATGCAATGGAATAAAAAGAATAAAAGTAATCGTGAAAAGACAAATCAAAAGTAGTTCGTTTTCGTTAAAATTTTTGTCATTTGTTTTTACGAGTTACGAAGAATTTTTAATTTTTTTTTTTCAAAATATCATCAGAAACATACGTTTTAGGAAGAAAATTGATTGGTATTTGTTTTGTAGATATTTAAATTTCCTTCAAAAACGTATAGATGAAAAACGTGATCTACGCAGGTGAAAAAGTCGAAATTTGAACTTGACCATTTTTGATTTTCCTGAAACTTGACATGTTAGTAGCATGGACCAAATAAAAAATACAACTTATTTTAAATTTTTTTTAAAGTGCTTAGTTTGAGCATAGGGGGCACCTCAACATGCATGAAAAACGAAAATTCTGACAATCCGATGTAACTTTGAAATTAAATTGCTCAAGAACGGCTATACCGATTTCATCAAACTTTTTTTTGTTTGATAGATGATTGGTTAGTCCTTTGAAAAAAATTAATTAACTGTTTTTATAATTAATTTTTAAATAAAAATATTAAAAAAACGTTTTTAAAGATGGCGCTAGGGTCGATGATCAATTGGAATTTAGTTAATTTTTTTTCTGAAAATAGTTCTACCCTTTCTCTAAAATATATCAAATTAACTCATAGGCGTTAATTTTTGTTCTTGAGATATTTAATTTTAAAGATTTTTAGTCCGATTAAAATTCTAATTGTTCATTATTTTCTCGAACTTCAGTGGTTAAAATTTTTTGATGATATAAATTGTTCAAAAAAATAATGAACAATCAGAATTTTAATCGGACTAAAAATAAATTTGATATATTTTAAAGTAAAGTTAGAACTATATTTAAAAAAAAAAGTTTAGATTTAATTGATTTTAAAATTTTTTGTAAATGGAAGTTGTTTGGAAAAATGAAGAAAAATTTGAATTTCAGTCGTACTAAAAATCTTTAAAATTAAATATCTCAAGACCAAAAATGAACGCCTTTAATTTAATTTGAAATATTTTAGAGTAAGGATAGAACTATTTTCAGAAAAAAAATTAATTAAATACCAATTGATCGTCGACCCTAGTGCCATCTTTAAAAAAGTTTTTTTAATATTTTATTTAAAAAATAATTATAAAAACAGTTAATTAATTTTTTTTTAAGGACTAACTAGTCATCTATCAAACAAAAAAAAGTTTGATGAAATCGGTATAGCCGTTCTTGAGTAATTTAGTTTCAAAGTTACATCGGATTGGCAGAATTTTCATTTTTATTGTATGCTGGGTTGCCCCCTATGCTCAAACTAAGCACTTTAAAATTTTTTTAAAATAAGTTATAGTTTTTATTTTGTCCATACTACTAAGATGTCAAGTTTCAGGAAAATCAAAAATGGTCAAGTTTTCATAACATTGTCAAGAACACGTTTTTCATCTATATGTGATTTTTTTAAAATCTGCATATTTCAAGAGATATTTACAATTTTATAGAAAAATAAACTTCGATGATTTTGCGGCACGTGTTCTTTTTATTTAAAAAAAATGCCCTCGTACTTTTTAACCACAAAGAATTGTTTACGGGAGTGTTTGAGAAAATTTAATTTTTAACGACCATTCTAATGATAATGGAAATATTTTAGATATTTGGGAGCTACCAAGATGAAAGTCGGACTATTGGTAAACAATACGAACACAGAATAGGGAACCGTAACTGGTGAAACCATAAGAACACTCACACTTAGAGCCTCAGAAATTAATCGGATTAATGGCATTGGCATTAATTTTGCTTAATCTAGTTAAAGTACTAACAGTACTTGCTGGAGATATGTGTTTTTATTCAAGAAATTAATTAGAATTTAGAAAATACTGAACATACACCGAATCCAAAGATGTCAAAATATAAGGAAACATATAAGCTTATCATAATATTCCTTGTAAATTTGAGGATCTTGGTGATTCAAAATGTCTCATTCTACCAATTTTGACTCGGGCAATAACTAGATGAATTAGTTAGTTTGATATTTAAGAGATAGATATGTTATGATTAAGAATAGAGATGGTCACTATGTTCTTTGTAAAATTAGAATATATATATTTTTACAACCTCATAGCAAGGGGCGGGATTAATGTATTTCTAAATTTAATTTTTTTTTTATTTCACACATCAATTATTTATTAATTCAAAATTTCTTTTACAGCCAAGACAAGGTTTAGAGCTCAAAAACTGTTTTGACTCTTATATTAATTTCACTGAAATCAATAATGGCTACAGCAAACATCCTGTACCAGACGAAAAACAAATGTTTTCTGTTCTTTTAAGTCAATTTTGTCCAAGGAAAGAAAAAGTATTGAAATGTATTAGAAGTTATACACTTCTGTCAAATGTTTGTGCAACGTCAAGTCTAGTATTGAAAACTAGAGCACTTGTTTCAACATTTAAGGGATTTACTGAGTACGTATGCCGGGATAATTTTAAGAATACACTAGGTAAGAAACTATTGTTCTAATTTTCTAAGAACTATTCAAAGCTATTATTATATTCCTCAGAATTTATAGATAATCAAGGGATTGTTTGTATCGATAAACATAGTAATGGTATACTTAACTGTCTGTCTGACGTGATCGACTCATTTGTAGCAACGGATGATTTTAAAATTTCTAACTTGTAAGTCAATTTTTTTTACAATATCTTTTATGATTCTTAACAAATTTTTTCACATTTTCAGAAACTTATCTTCGGTGCGAACTTGCATTGTCAATTATGTTGACCGTTTTTGTAGTAATTCTGTTATTAGTGAGTTTGTGGATGGATTAATTAACGAAATTACTAATTCATTGTGATATGTATTTAATTGCATAAAAATCATATCTATTCAATCAAATTTTTGGTTGTTAGAAAACAACCTTGCATGTGATATTTATTAATTATTTTTTGTAGCTGAAAAATATGAAAAGAATAATCAACAAAGTTAATCTTTGAATTTTTTTTCGATCTTTTATCATGGAATACAAAACTTGTTTACGAAAATTAAAAAATTTGTAGTTTTACATCAAAATGTGTTAATAAAAAATAAATCTATAACATTTGTTTTTGCCGTCAAAAATTGCATTAGATTGATTTGTTTTTGCTGTTTTCTAGACAAAATTTTTTACATACTACTACTACCCTTAATAGACACTAAAAAATTTATTTATTCAACGAGATAAATGGGGAGACTGTAAACAATATATAAAAATAATAACAACAACAACAACATAAACATCAAAAAGTGAAAACCAAAAAATTCTACAACCGAAGAGCAAAAACTAATGTTTGCGTCATTTGTCACAATGTTTAGCAGCACCAGGGAAAAAACATAAAAAAAATCCATCGCCTTTATGTCTATATTTTTCAATATTTCAATTTTGAATATAGGATAGTAACTACAAGGGTGGCTGTAAGCTGAATATTGAAGAGGTTTATTTATTTAATGCTTTTGGTGTTAAATTAAAATTGGTTTTGATATTTTTGAATTTAAGCGTGGATTAGATATGATTGAAAAAAACGAATGCTAATGTAAAGGAATTCAATCATATTTAATGGATATGCTAAGTCAAGTTATTTCATTTAATCACTCCGTATAAACTTTTGGAAAACAAACATATAAATCTTTGCTGCAAAACTTTGTTCATAGAACAGGCAAAACTGTAACGACCATACTCTCCGAATTGACATACGCCTTTTTGTAACGTTGAATAATATCGAGCCTTCATTCCATCGCTCCCATTTGTATCTAAAAAAAAGTCCAAGCGGCACGTATATCCGCTATAAATAGGTAGATTTCGAGATCAGACAGTTTTGTGTGCCAGTAGAATCTGATGTATCAGATTAGTTTAAACAAAACAAACTAATTTCAAACAGATATCGAACAAATTTTATAAAGATAATTAGCTACCCACAAGCAAAATTATATCTATCCAATTTTGCAACAAACAAATATAAAATCTACCACAGAACATGTGTGTGACAATTTATGACACAAACCTACTCTATATCATATGTCGTGCAATTGCTGCAAAATATCAAAATAGTTTATTTCTAAGAAAAAAAAATAAATTTCTTCTATTAAAATCTTTTATTTTTTTGACTGTTATAAGGTTGACATTGACTGTTATAAGGTTTTTGGAAATTGTAGTTGGGGATTGTTGCAAATTTTTTTGTTGAAGCCAACAAGTTAAAAACCTCTAACTGCAGAGGTTTATTTTTATAAGAAACGGATTAAAATGTCTCCACAGATTCTAAATTTATGAAGATTGTAAAAATATTAGTATCCAAACGGCCGTTATAACGGATTAAAAAAACTACTTTTTTTTCTAGTATAAAGCCTATAGTTCCTTAACCATGTGTCAGATTTTTCTGATTTACGAACTTGTCCAAGACATTAATAAAACACACATTTTTAAGAAAGGTTTTTTGATCTGGCTCGACAAATGCAACCGTGAGAGCGCCGGTTGATTCAAACGCATTTTGTGTTTTACAAGCTTTGTTGTTGGAGCCGCTCACTCAGAAACCTCCAACTGCAGAGGTCTTTTTTTGAAAGAAACTGATTAAAGAGGTTTCAAAAATTCTAAATTTATGAAGTTTTTAAAAGTATTAGAATCCAAACGGTCGTTATAACGGATCTAAAAAACAGAGTTTTTTTCTAGTCTAAAGCTTCTAGTTTCTTAACCATGTGTTGGATTGGGCTGATTTACGAACTTGTCCAAGATATTAATAAAACGCACATTTTAAGAAAAGGTTTTTTAATCTGGCCTTATAAAGGCGACCGTGAGAGTGCCGGTTGTTTTAAAAAAAAATTTTTTTTGCAAACTTTTTTGTTGGAGCCGCCCACTCAGGAACCTCTAACTGCAGAGGTCTACTTTTAAAACAAATTGATAAAAAAGATTCCCAAGATTCTAAATTTGTTAAATTTTTTGAAATATTAATATCCAAACGGCCGTTATAACGATTTTAAAAAATCAAATCAATTTTTTTCAGAAAAAAGACTCTAGTTTCTTAACCACGTGTCGGATTTTTCTGATTCACGAACTTGTCCAAGATTGTAATGGATAGCCTGGAAGAATGCGTCAACCCAGTGTATTATAGTCTCAGATTTGTTAGTTTTCATTTTTTTTATTAACATGTACCGCTCATACTAGTTCCCCATCCATTCACCTTCAATAGCCATATTCGTATAGTTCCCTTAACCCATAGTTTTCTTATTTTTCTTAAAATCTGACTTAATCTTCAATAGCTGGACAACCATATGTAAGGAAGAAAATTGCACTAATTACCCTGATTGAATTTATTAATCAATATAATATAATATTAGGTGATTTGAATTACTTTAATAATTTTCTTTAATTAACATCCATATAAACATTAAAAAAATTTAATCTTACAACACCCTAAAATTAACGCGCGCTATGCTTCCATTCGATTATTCTCACTATACTACTTGACTGTGAATTTTCTAAACACCAACCGTAATGAAACAACGAAACTTTCAAACCTCATAACAGCTGTGCGTATTTTTTTTCCGATCGTCAACATACAAAGAATTACTATCTTGTTTTGTTAAAATATCCGATTTATCTTGGTATGAATATAATATTTTGTTTCCAACCATTTTTCCGTTATTGAACTGAACTTCGCGGTGCTGATATAGTAGATTGTATTATCGTAATACCTAAACATCATAACGTCGATCGAACTTGCATTTAATTCATTTTGAATTCAATGGTAAGTGTTATTGATGTGTCGGAAATATTTTGTGTCCCAACCTTGTCTTTGTGCAATAATATCTAATAACAAACAGTTTGGTATAACTATAAAAAGTTCCCAACAATTGAAAACTTGATGGAAATCAATTTTATTACATCTGAAACACTGTGTTCACGCATTATCGTGAATTTCTAAATAGTTCATCTGAAAAATCAAAATATTTTAAATTAGAATCAAAACAAAACCAATTAAAGATTTATTTATTATTTATAAAATTATGCAAAACATTACCAAAACAATCCTTTTGAAATGTCAACAAAACTGTCAATTTGAATTGACGTGTTCGGTATATTTTGATCATTCATTCGATATTTTCAATTTTCACATTGAATTTATGTGTTCGTTATTCTATATTATTAATTCGATAGTTTCGAGATCGTTGGTAAACTTGACAGCTGTGTGGAGTTTATGATTTGTAGAGTTTTGGCTTTCTATAAAATGGACTGTTTTGGTAATTTTGGCCTCTTATTCTTACGAATTTATATCTGAATAGTATTGTCAGTAAAAAGTGTTGTTTGTGTTACCATGTAGTTGGTTGAGTATGAGCTAAGCTCTCTCTTTTAGTTTTAAGTGAATTTTAAATATTTTGTATTCCGATGTGTTGGATCAGTAATTGTCAAATTAATAAAGGAAGTTTATATAAAGTTGTGTGCATCAGGTCAGTTTTTTAATGTATATATAAATTAACCAAATAGTTTTTTCTTTGTTCTCTGACAAATATTCGTCGAGTGTGCATGCAGTAAAAGAAACTCGTATAATTTTTCATCGATTGGAACGGGTGATGTTTCCATGCATCTTTCATTTCATATGTACATGATTTTAAAGTATTATATGAGAGATATTTTCGTCATTACTTCAGTCAATCATCTCATATGTACGTGATTTGCAACTATTATATGAGCTGATATATTTTCATCATTGCATCAATCATCTCATATGTGCACGATTTCAACTATTATATGAACTGATATTTTCGTCATTACTTCAGTTAATCATCTCATTTACATAACTTCAACTATTATATGAGCTGAGATATTTTCATCATTGCATCATTCATCTCATATGTACATGATTTCAATTATTATATGAGTTGAGATATTTCCATCATTGCATCATTCATCTCACTTACATAATTTCATCTATTATATGGTTGAGATATTTTCGTCATTGCTTCAATCAATCATCTCATATGTACATGATTTGCAACTATTATATGAGCTGATATTTTCGTCATTGCTTCAGTCAATCATCTCATATGTACGTGATTTGCAACTATTATATGAGCTGATATATTTTCATCATTGCATCATTCATCTCATATGTACATGATTTCAACTATTATATGAGCTGATATTTTCGTCATTACTTCAATCAATCATCTCATATGTACATGATTTCAACTATTATATGAGTTGATATTTTCGTCATTACTTCAGTTAATCATCTCATTTACATAACTTCAACCATTATATGAGCTGATATATTTTCATCATTGCATCTTTTATTTCATATGTACATGATTTTAAATTATTATATGAGCTGAGATATTTTCGTCATTGCTCCAGTTAATCATTTCGTTTACATAACTTCAATTATTATATGACCTGAGATTTTTCCATATTTGCATCACGGTGTTGGAAGTTGATGTGCCAACCAAATCACATCAAATATATCTTCAATAAAAAAAATACAGTCCACCTCTCATCGACGCCGCATCACACTGTATTCGAGTTATTTCGAGAAAAAAATTTGGCTATATAATAAGCCACTGTAAGTTATTCCCTCTCTTGTGCAGCAGATTTTCACTCATGAATGACAAAATTATAATGGAAAAATTTTGCATACATGCATTTTTTCTTAGAATTAAGATAAAATCTAAGTAGTGAAATTTTTAATTAACTTAAATTTTAAATTAGTTTAATTAGTTCGAATTTTTTTTAAATGTTATGTTCAAATTAGTTCAATTTAGTAAAAATTTATGTGTTGTGCAAAAATAAAAAAAATAACAAATATATAAAAGAAATATAAAAAAATTATTTGCATGTTGTGTGCCGTTGCAAACCAAAAAAAAAAATAAAACAAATGTAAAATCAAAAAAATTATTATATGTTTGTGTTGTGCAGAATAAATCACGTAAAAATCATAAAATAATGCTCTTAGTTTATTACATTTTTATTCGTATGTTTGACGTCTCTTAGTCGATTACCTAGATCAGTCAGCTGTTGTTAATTTTTGTTCTGACGTTTCACCCGTCGAATATTTTGGGTGTGGTTATTTATTGGATTTTATAATAAAAAGGATACCAGGAAAAGACAACTATTGTTGGATGCTGAAAGTCGCTACTAAGAAGACCACTTTTTAAGATCTGAAAACCATGAAAAGGGAAAACTGGAATCACAGTTGGCTTGGGTTCATGGTTATACCAAGGTTACCAAGGTAAATGGTAAATATATCCAGTTAAATTATTCAATGCAATTAGGGTTCAAGTAACATTATTGTTTGCACGTAATTAAATTATTGATTGCCATTAGTATTTGTGTGAATTATAGAACTATTCCGCCATAATTATATCTAGTCAAATTATTAAATTATTGAGTACCATTAGTGTTTGTGTAAATTATAGAACTGTTTATTACGTGTTGTATATAGTTAAATTATTAATTGAAATTAGTGTTCTTGTAAGATATAGAACGCTTCCGTCGTAAATATACGTAGTTAAATTTATTTAGTTTAATTAGTGTTCGAATAATAGAACTGTTCAGTAATTTATGTACACAATTAGATTATTTAGTGTAATTAGCGTTCGAATAATAGAACTGTTCCGTAAATTTATGTACATAATTAAATTATTTAGTGTAATTAGTGTTCGCCTAAATCATAGAACTTATACCTAGTTTAAAGTAATGAATGATGTATTGCAACCCAGGGTACAGTCAAATTAGATAAAATAACCGTAAAAAGTGTTGCCCTTAAATAAATGAATATATATGTACGTTCTATGAATTGATTTGATATAAATAAAATTTAATTTGGAGTATAGTATCATAAGGCAATAGTGGTCAATTTTTTTTGTGTAACTCAACATTGATATCCAAGTTTTACTATTACTGCTGGGTATGTTACATACAACGACGCAACTTTGATATAAAGTTTTTGCTATTATCAAATCTACTGTAATATCAAATCAGTTGCTTTATATCTTTCACCTCAACATTGATATCAAATTGGTACTATTGCGGCGGTGTATTATACAGATTTCGATACAACATTGATGTCAAAGTTCTACAATTGCGGCCATATATTATACCTATTGAAACGCATCACTTACATTGATATCCAATTTTTGCGGTTGTTATCACATATTTTATATACTTCACCGCGAGATTTGTAAAACATTTTTGCTGAACCCACCGTATATTTGACGTGTTTCAGCTTAGAATTGGTATCAAGATTTCGTTAGTACCACATATTACAAATCAGCATTCACATCCAAGTTTTACTATGGCTGTCTTATATTGAATTTATTGAAATGCAGTATTTTTATCAAGTTTTTTTTTGGTTGTTGCTACATATTACCAACCCCCATTTACATCAAAGTTTTACGATCGCGGACGTATATTGTATTTATTGAGACGCTGTTGATTGCAAGTGTGGTGAACGTTTCTACTGAACATTTTAGTCAACCAAATTATTCACCGCGGCTGATTGCAAGTTCATTTAACTTGGCTACTTAACACTTTATTCATCAAAACTATCCAACGATTGCAAGTTTATTGAACGTTTTTACTTAACGTTTTGTACCACGTTTATATGAACAACTTTATACAACCTTTTGATATACCATCGTCTTTGTGAATTATCCGACAAGACCAACGTGCAGATGGAGGGCTAGGACCATCAGGATAGGAGGTCGGGATTTAATCATGGGGTGAGTACATTTACTTTGTTTAATTCTTTTTTTTGATTGATTTAGGGGTGTGAATGGGTATGACACGTGTTAGTGATTGAATGGGGGCGTGTTAGTCGTCGAATGTGTGGGTGAATGTGTGACGTGTGAGTGTGTGGGCGTCTGAGAGTGATTGTGGGGGTTGGACGTGCTGATCGTGGGTCTTTCGCAAAAGGGGTCGCCAGAGTTTCATTTTTCACACTTGTATTTGTTTCCATTTCTGATATATTTTCGTTAATAGCGTACATTTCTGTATTTGGGCTGAAGTAGCAGGGTTTCTTTATCGTT
Source organism: Diogma glabrata (assembly GCA_963693315.1). Taxonomy (NCBI): domain Eukaryota; kingdom Metazoa; phylum Arthropoda; class Insecta; order Diptera; family Cylindrotomidae; genus Diogma; species Diogma glabrata. The sequence continues at coordinate 383,734,389 of OY856187.1, read as the reverse complement.
CCCATGGGCTGCAGCTAGCTTGGGGCAAGAAAATAAATCTCGCTAGGTACGCTTCCTGCTATGTCATTCTCATTGGTTCGCCAGTGAGAAAGCGCTTCATTACAAGATATTATTAGAACACTGAAGTACAGAAATTTTTTTTGATCTAGCTCAACAAATGCGACCGTGAGAGTGCCGGTCGTTTTCGTTATATCTCATATATATATATATATATATATATATATATATATATATATATATATATATATATATATATATATATATATATATATATATATATATATATATATATATATATATATATATATATATATATATATATATATATATATATATATATATATATATATATATATATATATATATAAATTTTTTTTTTTTTGTTTTTTCGTCTCCGCTCATCATATATAGTCGTTTGGCACAAAAATTTTTCCGAAATTCTTAGATGAAGCCCATTGCAATAGGTAGATTTTTATATGAAATCTACCTAAAAGCGTAGAAATAGGTGTACATCACATAGGTCATCTCTGATTTCATTGACGTATTTTTGTGCAAATAATGATTGTAGCTTATTTAACTAACTTAGCACTATTTCACGGAATAGTAGCTTTCGAATGAAGATCCTTTGAATTGCTGATCAATTTACGTAAGCCAAAGAAAATAATATATAGATGTCTAATTTTATTATCTCGAAAATTAAAACACCTGAATCACTTTCACTCCGAATTGACCAGTTTAAAAAATTTGTTACCATACACATCAAAAAGGAATGTACTTATCATTTTATTCTATCAAAAGTTTTAACAAAAAATCAAGGGTTGGATACAGGCTCGATATTTTCAATTATTTACATTGGATTTATTTCTTATATTGTTATCGTTACTTTTATTTTTTTGTATTTTAAAAATATGTCTCACAAATCTTTGGTATATATATTGGCATCGAGATTTTATATTAACATCAATATTTCCAGCAGAATGAAAATAATAAAGAGTTCATAGAGAGATTAAGAGGTTCACCTATTGTTATGTAGACTGGAGTATGATAACGTAGAGCAGTAAAGTTCCCGATTTATATAATGTCTGTTTTCTCATAATTCACAATTTTGCTTACCACACGTAGTTCACAATAGTTTCTCATTCGTCTACAATCTATAGGCATATTTTCATATAGTTTCCGTTACATAAATTCGTTCTTAGCATAAAACCATTAACAATAATATTTCCTTTACAATATCCTATTATTGACTGACACTGCGTTTTCACCAGCATTACTTCACCATACTACATAAATTTGAATTCTCCGGAAACTAACCGTAATTGCCCTGAATGTTTTCAAACCTCAAGCGGCTGTGCATATTTGTCCAATCGTCGCAATAGCAAAAAAATTATTGTCCTACAATCAGTTTTGGTAATTGTCTTCGAAACGTATTATATTTCTTATATGGTTATTTTATCAATTTATCTTTCCGTCATAGATCTAAATTTTACTGTAATACTGTTGTAAGCTATTGTTTTATAACACGTAAACATCATAAAATCGGTTGAACTTACGTTTAATCCATTCTAATATGTTAATATTTCCTCCCAATGCGTTGGAAATAACTTATTTCGTGAAATCATCTTACAATATTATGTATTACAAAATAACAAACAGTTTTTTTGTGAAACGGAAAATGTACTAACATTTATTAACATAACATAAATTAACATAAATTTCCCTTCAAAAAAAAAACTTTGTCGAATTTTCGATATTAAAATTTCTATAAAAGAGATGACTATACGATCTTTTCTCTCTTGGTCGACTATCTTTTATTGAGAGATCAGCTGATTGGAAGTTGGTTTTGAAATCTTCATGCTGTCGAAAATTAATACAAATAATTTTTGTTGGTAAATTCATGTGCTCTCAGATAATTAAAATGTTTTTTTTGTGATTTTTAAGTTGTTGAGTGTTGTCTTTCTGTCCTTTTGGATTAAATATTATTTATCAGATAGTCAATTTTTGTTGAGTATAAGTTATGGTATAAATATAAATTATTAATAATAAGAAAAAAATATCATTTATGTTTGTCTCCGTCCAAAGTTTTTTTTATGAAAAAATTCAACTAATACGTTGATAAAATAAGGTAACATTAATGATTTTTTTTTTGTAAAAAGTGAGAGGAACAGTACGGAAATAAATCTAGAAATAATTTGATTACCACCTAAAAATAGTTTTTATTTACAAATTACTTACCTGAAATTTATATATATACAATTTTAGATTAAATAAATATAGTTTGAATGCCATTGTAAAACTACACGCTCTAAATTGTTTGCTTTGTAACTGGGGGTGAATTTCATTTATTCGATGCAGATGTACGAAGGTTTTGTTGTGATTTTTTGTTGAGTGGTGTTGTGATACAAAAAGATAAGAAGAAAAGACACAACAAAGCTGTACTACTCCCTACAGTATAAGCCGCAAGATCAGGTCGTTTTTGCCAACTCATCGATTGTTGATTTTTTTTTGTGTTTGCTGGAGGTAACCTATTTATCTGGTTATGAACATCCATCTTGAATAATCAATTATGCGTACGTAATTGCTGGACACAACAACCTCGTAGTATAGCGTTTATCAATTAATTAATCAACCGGATTTGTATGAAGTAAAATATTTATCTGGTTGTTTACAATCAACTTTACAACCACTCAATATTTCGACGTGTATCTTATTCAACCATACTTGCTGGAATCACTGTGGCGTGGTTCATTCGTTGAGTGTTTCACGTAAACATGAAACGTTCACCTCACACGCATCTGAACTAGCAGTTGTTAATTTCAAGTTATTTCCACGATCAATCACCGTTGCGTGATCTACCAGCTGATTTTAACTCAACATTGATTTATAATTTTCTGTTGCTACCACCGAGTTTCAACGCAACATTAATATAAGATTTGTGCTGTTATTACCGTATTTCAACGCAGCAGTTATATAAAATTTTGGTGCTATTTCAACCGCATTTCAACGCAACATTTATTCAAAATTTATGTTATTTGTTACAACAATTGCCTGATTTATTTCCACGCAACTCTTATATAAAATTTATGCAATTTTACGAACAATACTTTACCTGTGGGGATATTCACTGCCAATGGAGGGCTAAGACCTTAAGACTTGGAAGCCCGGAGGATTAATCATAGGGTGAGTGAATTTTGTTTAATTTATCTTTATTATTTTTTTAACGTAGAGGTGTGAATGTGTGTGAAAGGGGGTACACGTGATTGAATGGGGCGTGCTTGCCGATGCGTGTGTGTGTGAACTGGCGATGCGTGTAGCGAGACACATTAAGTCTAAATTGGAAATGATTCTAATCGGAATATTTTTGCTCCGAGGTAGTACTTAGTATTCCAAATACCTTTTCTTTTATTATATTACCTAAACTTATGAATTTATATTTTTAAGTAAATCAAAAATCATTCTCAAATAATCTGTAATACAAACAAAAAAAAACGAATCCTTATCATGTTTTATGTTTACTAACCATATTATACATTAACCAACTGTAAACTACAAGTATTGAAACAAACTGGTTTGGACATGTGTATTTAACTTACAAATAAAATTATAATTTTTTTTTGAGCTGTAAATATTTTTTTTTGGGAATTTCGTATGGTTGTATAAATTCTTGAAAATGTTATTAATAAAGAAAAAGGGAAATAAATAATAAAGACTTTCAATATAGCGTGTGACGCTCTCCCGTGCTCTAAGAGTTGATTCTCGGGTTACCAGCAATGGCAGTGGTGTACAAGCTGTATAATATTGACCAGATGACAGCAATACAACTTATGTTTGATTACTACCAGTTGCGATACTCGCAAGCTGGATTGGGATTTTGAGCTGGATTTTGAGCTGGATTGTTTTGCTTCGCAGTCTGAGTGTGTGGGTGAATGTTAGCATGTATGAAGCGTGAGTGTGTGGGCGCATGGGAGTGATTGTGAGGGTTGGTTCTTTTACAATAGGGGTCGCCAGAGTCTCCTTTTTTCACTTGTATTTTTTTTCCATTTCTGTATATTTTCGTAAATTGCGTACATTTCTGCATTTGTGTTGAAACAGCAGGTATTAATCTATCAAATCCACGATGACTGAGCTTTAGTCGTTACGGCGTTAAATTACTCTATGCCATTCTCATTGGTTCGCCAATGAGAAAGCTCTTCATTACACTATAATTATCCAATTTTATCTATTATCAATAAACTACTACAATTGTGTTATTGCTCCTCCTGGAATTAACGTCAACAACTGAAATAAAAACATAGAGCATTATCGACGAATAAATAAAACAGAATTCATGCATAAGTGTAAAAGATTAATATTAACGATTAATTATAATTTTTAAGAAGATTAATTTTAATTATAATAAAATAAAATAAAAAAATAAGTGTCGTTGTAATAAATATTATTTATTAATTTTTTGTTTATATATATTTGTTGAGTTTTTTATTTTCTTAATTGTATAAAAACAATTATCACTTCCAGTAAAAACAGTTTAGTGCCCCAAAAAATGCTTAGTGGTGAATGGCCTATTTATTATTTTTTAAATTTAAATCTGCTTAATTTAATGACAACGAGTATCATCCATCTGGTTTTCCCTTTCTTCCTAGAAAAGACGTGTGTTGGTATAGAAGTTTTTTCAATTTAATTACAAAAATGTGTCGTCACAACCAACTGAATTAAATACAAATTAAAAGTTAAAACTTTTATTGTTTGAAATTTAATTCAGAGAGAACAGCGACACGAAAAAGGATCCAGAGAACACAGAATTAGCTTAAATAATACGATTACCCCAACAAGGCTTGATAAAAAGATCAAAAGTAAAGCTCAGCATACGCCAAATGCCTAACAAGATTATCACGGAACGCTGTACTTCACATTTCTATTCATGATGCAGCCAATCCTGGATTCTGGTGATCTGTGACTGAAACACGCTGGTGAGGTAAAAACGTCATTAACCGAGCTCGCAGGTTATACTATACTGACGGTGTTATTTTTTGAAAGCAGATTTAAAGTTCGCTTGAACAAAAGATCTGAGTGTGGGTAGATGATCCCAACAATCCAGCACTTCATTAATAGTCTCTTCGAGAATTTGAAAGAATTTTAAAAGTTTATTCCGTCTTCCAATCTGAGATTGGATGCTGTCCGAACAAGAAATAATACGGAGAGTATTGAGGGGAACCAATACAGCAGCTCGCTAAACATTTACTATCTCCTCCAGATGAAAATCCCATGTAGTATGTTGACCATTAACAAAGGTTTGGATGACGGCGAAGACCGATCTATTCACCCTTTCAGAAGTATTATTCTAAGGACTGTAAACTCTAGTTCTAACATGTTCAATATTGAAATCCAATAATAAGCTTTGAAATGATTTACTTAGTCATTGTTGCCATTGTTGCTGTGTAAAAACTTTGGTACTATTCACTTCTCAAGAAGGCGTTCTCCTTTGGTAAAGTTGAATTCCGAAGAGGTGTGAGTTATTAATTTAGATAAATGACCAACGACAATCAATATTACCGTATTCCTGAAACGGGGATACGGTCCCAAAAAATCTCTGCCATGAGCGTTCAGTTATGAACTAGAATTGCATCGGAGGACGCAGGATCTGGTTGAAAAACTTTGTTTGTTTGAAGGTATTACAAGACACAAAATAATTGTGATCTTGTGACGCCATGCCAGGTCAATAGCATAGACGGTTTTTGCGTCTCAAATGTCTTCTTTACTCCTCCATGGTTACCAGTACTTTCGTCATGATATCTTTTCATCATTTCCAAACTAAAATGTTTTGGTAACCAGAGTCTTCACACTGGCAAATCAAACGGTATTGCATCAAGATCCATAAAAAATATAGTTTTCATCTAAATGTTTCACCAAAGGAAGATCTTCGAAGGAAATTGGATTAGCTATCATCTCCTGGTAGTCCTTTTGTTTATAGCCTTCATCCTTCATCGTCTAGCTTTGAATTAATTACCTAATAAGTTTGTGGTACAGCATTTTCATCGTGTGTGTCGACATAAAGACGAGATAGATCATCAAGGACTGTGTTTTAAGCCCCCTTTTGGTGGATAAAATTAAAGCCCATATGTTGAACCTTTAGGCTCAACGTAGCCAGTCCACACTCAAATCTTTCTGTGACATAGTCCAACTTTTCTTTAGTAGATCGGTTATAGATGTTACAACATAGGCATCATTTGAGATAAATCGCTAGCACCATCCCACCATACTTAGAAGACAAGGCACCTACTTCACTGTAGTTGGATCTAGATTGTCAGCAACTGATTGTACCTTTACAGTATCAGTTTTATGGCCATATTCACCAACAAAAAAAATCCATATAACGAACATTGAATTAATACCACTAGCAAGCACCATGTCTACAGGACTCTCAAGTATGCCCATTTGAAGCATTCGGTCAAATTCGGTATAGATATTTAGTTGAAAAGCTGGCAATGTGAAGTAATGCATCTGTTGAACAGAGAAATTTTCCCTACATCGATGATATGTTCAACCAAAGAAGTCTTCCTGAAACTGGAAACCTCAAAGGGCGGAAAAGAATCCTTGACCCTCGCAAGTTCCTGAACCATAAAACAAAGTTGAATTGATAACAAAAAAAACAAAGTCTGAGGTCTCATTCTGGACGTCAGTTAAGGTGTAAGCCCAATATTCTGAAAACAGTCAAGAAAACTTTTGGGGCACTTTCAGATATTCATCACAAGTCATATGGGTCAATTATGTTGGGTCTAGCTGAGCGGTTGTGAGTTCGAGAACATAATCACAATTTTGAAATAATTAAAGACAAAAACACTAATCAATTTTTTAGTTTATTTTAATTTATAGAAATTATTTCGAATTTATAGAAATTATTTCCTCGTTTTTATTATTGTAAAATTTAATACAATCTAATTTCGGTTTGCAATGTTAATTTGTAATACTACCTCTGAGTAGGGAAGGCGGGCGGAATGGAAAGAGGTCGCACCTTTAAGTACGGAGGTGAAATGCTATTGGGCGCAATGGGACTCACTATTTATGGACAACGGGATGCTAAAAAGAAAATGTGAGTCCGCTGATGGAAAGAAAGTGTTGGAGCAACTGGTGTTGCCATCAAGTCGAGTAGAAGAGGTACTGGGAAAGCTGCATGGAAGTATTTCTGGAGGACACCTGGGAGTCAATAACACCCTGCCTAAAGTAAGGGAGAGGTTTTATTGGGTAAGGTATCGAACCGACGTAGAGCAATGGTGTCGGCGATGTGATACTTGTGCGGCGAGCAAAGGACCAAAGACTAGAACTCGAGGAGAGATGCAACAGTACAATGTAGGAGCCCCAATGGAGAGAATTGCTATAGACATCGCGGGGCCATTTCCGGAAACGACAAAAGGTAACAAATACATCATGGTGGTCATTGATTACTTTACAAAATGGCCGGAAGCTTATGCAATACCGAACCAGGAAGCAGTTACGGTCGCGGAAACATTAGTCAAAGAATGGATTTGCAGATATGGAACACCGCTCGAGTTGCATACGGACCAGGGAAGGAATTTCAATTCACTATTGATGAAAGAGCTGTGCAGAACACTCGACATTAGAAAAACACGAACTACACCTATGAACCCGCAGTCGGATGGCATGGTAGAACGATTCAACCGAACCATGGAAGAACATTTGTCAAAGGTAGTAGAAGCCAACCAAAGAAATTGGGACAAGGATCTTCCGTTATTCTTGATGGCCTATCGTAGCGCAGTGCACGATACGACAAGTGAAACGCCAGCGAATATCATGTTCGGAAGAGAACTACATCTTCCTAGTGACATCGAGTTTGGCATGCCTGGAGGTCTGGTATCTACGAAAACAGATTATGTGGGACAACTAAGGGAGAAGATGAATAAAATCCATCAACAGGTTCGAGACCACATTAAGATTGCCAGTGACAAAATGAAAACCAGGTACGACATAAATGCAAATAGTGGCGGTTTTCAAGAACGAGAATTGGTGTGGCTATACAACCCCAAGAGAACTAAGGGAAGTTCACCCAAGCTGCAGCCAGATTGGGAGGGTCCATATAAAATAATCAAACGAATTAATGATGTTATCTACCGAATCCAAGAGGGACCCCGTACCAAGATGAAAGTGATACATCTGCAAAGGTTGGCACCGTACCAAGGTAGCAGCACCAATGCGATATCTGATATTGTTCGGGACGAACAAAACTAAATGGAGGGCAGTGTAATAAACTTCGTCCAGAATGGGTTAATTTCATTTAATCATAAAAAACCAATACGTTCCGCCTAAATGTTTTCTACATTCAAAGATGAAGTAAAAGTGAACTAATACAAGTTGCATAAATTAATGTAAATTAAATTTGTTTACATTAATGAAATTAAAAGGAGGAGTGGCCTATTTTTTTTCTAGAAACAACTACAGTGAGTACCAGAATATTCTGCTTATTTGTTTTTGAATATAAAAGAGGCGAACAAAATATCAGAGTGTCAGTTCTACTTTTGCAATTAAAAGTGTTTATAAATATTCGCAAGTTTAAGGAATAATCGGTGGTACTTGAGCCTGGGTACTAATAGTAAAAGAATCTGAACTTAGTGGAATAGTAAATACAGATTTTACGATTCCGAATATTGTTGATTCAAATTGTGGAGAAGCGGTGAAGTTTATGGTACATAAATTGGAGACCCTGGAATTTATTGTAAGGAAAAACGGAAGCTGCTGTAATTTGATGACAAATAAAGTTTGAGATTCTGTTAACTAAAGATCTGTCTTTTACTGTCGTGTTTGTTCAATAATCTAAAAGAACCAACGAAGAGTCGTTACAGTGGTGTCAGAAGTGGGATTATTGAAACAATGGTCAGGATAGTAAATATTAGTCATCTCAGTCAGACCCAGCTGAAGGATGAGTTGAAGAAAAGGAATGCTCCAATCCACGGAACGAAGGCAGAACTTGCATTCCGGCTGCGTAAAGTTTTAGAAGAAGCAGGTGAAAGCACAGAGGTCATAGAAATAGAGCCGGAGGAAGCTCCGGTTCAGAATGCCCCAGCAATTGATCCGATGATGGTGTTGATGAAAGAAATGATGGCCCGACAAGAGAAACAGGCAGCAGAACAAAAATTAGAGCAACAACAACAACTTGCTGATCTGATGGCCTGACAAGAGAAACTGGCAGCAGAACAAAAAGTAGATCAACCACAACAACTTGCTGATCTGATGGCCCGACAAGAAAAACTGGCAGCGGAACAAAAGTTAGATCAACAACGACTACGTGAAGTAATCGAGTCACGTATATCCAGTGCGGAGGTTAAAATCAACAACATGGAAAGGGAGCTGCGGAAAGTTACCGAAGAACATGAAGAGAAACTACGCAATCTTTCGAGTGAATTACGCCAAGAAATAGCACAAGGAAAGTCAGGTAACATGATCAATCCATCAACTACTTCAGCCCCAGCTAGAGTAAAAACACCCGCATTTGATGGATCTACATCGTATCAGATATTTAAGATGCAATTTGAGATAGCAACAACTGGGGTTGATCACCAGCAAAAAGCAAACGCGCTTATATTAGCATTGAAGGGACCTGCTGCTGAAATTTTGCAAACACTATCGGCGACAGAGCGTGATTACAGCAAGATAATGGAGGCCTTAGAAGTAAGATATGGGGAAAGTCATATGCAAGCTCTCCATCGCATGCAGCTCAAAACACGGAAACAAGGAGTCAGCGAAACTTTGCAAGAATTAGAGGCTGACATTGTGAGACTGGTAAATCTGTCATACCCGAACTATAACGCTGAACACCGAGACGAATTGGCCGCTGATACATTCATCAATGCTCTTCGAGATGTACAAATGAGAAATCAGCTGTATCTAAGCGGGAAGAAACTACCTACGGAAGTCTTAGCACTGGCCCTACAAATGGAAGCTGGAAAAAGAGCTTACCTTAGATAGAGTACGTAAGATGGAAGTTTCTGAAGAGCCACTAAAAGCAGCACTTGATGAAGTGATCATGCATGTCAAAAAGTTGGAAGATAAGCCTGAACGAAATCAACGAAGAAGATCTAGCAGAGTAAGATGCTGGCATTGCGGGCAGCTAGGGCACATTAGACGGGAATGCAAAACACTAATAGCTGCAAAAGAAGGAGTAGTTCCAGGCCGATTGATGAACCTTTCAAACAAGCAAGTGGATGTCAAAAAGGAAGGAGATTGCCGCGTTGAGCACCGGAAGAGAAGGATACGTTGTAACGCTGAAGATCTTTCAAGAAGACCCTGTGTTGAGGAGCGCAAGTCATATAGCAGGACTGAGAGAAAGGAGGCAAATGTCAAAAAGGAAGGAGATTGCCGCGTTGAGCACCGGAAGAGAAGGATACATTGTAACGCTGAAGATCTTTCAAGAAAACTCTGTATGGAGGAGCGCAAGTCATGTGGCAGAACTGAGGGAAATGAGGCAATGAAAGTGAACCAAATCAAGTTCCAAACTCCTGAAGATTGGTGTACCGAGGCAATTAAAAGAGAGCAGCTAGAAGATCCAGCGATGGCTCCACTATTGAAATGGAAAACCGAGGGAAGGCGGGCGGAATGGAAAGAGGTCGCACCTTTAAGTACGGAGGTGAAATGCTATTGGGCGCAATGGGACTCACTATTTATGGACAACGGGATGCTAAAAAGAAAATGGGAGTCCGCTGATGGAAAGAAAGTGTTGGAGCAACTGGTGTTGCCATCAAGTCGAGTAGAAGAGGTACTGGGAAAGCTGCATGGAAGTATTTCTGGAGGACACCTGGGAGTCAATAAAACCCTGCCTAAAGTAAGGGAGAGGTTTTATTGGGTAAGGTATCGAACCGACGTAGAGCAATGGTGTCGGCGATGTGATACTTGTGCGGCGAGCAAAGGACCAAAGACTAGAACTCGAGGAGAGATGCAACAGTACAATGTAGGAGCCCCAATGGAGAGAATTGCTATAGACATCGCGGGGCCATTTCCGGAAACGACAAAAGGTAACAAATACATCATGGTGGTCATTGATTACTTTACAAAATGGCCGGAAGCTTATGCAATACCGAACCAGGAAGCAGTTACGGTCGCGGAAACATTAGTCAATGAATGGATTTGCAGATATGGAACACCGCTCGAGTTGCATACGGACCAGGGAAGGAATTTCAATTCACTATTGATGAAAGAGCTGTGCAGAACACTCGACATTAGAAAAACACGAACTACACCTATGAACCCGCAGTCGGATGGCATGGTAGAACGATTCAACCGAACCATGGAAGAACATTTGTCAAAGGTAGTAGAAGCCAACCAAAGAAATTGGGACAAGGATCTTCCGTTATTCTTGATGGCCTATCGTAGCGCAGTGCACGATACGACAAGTGAAACGCCAGCGAATATCATGTTCGGAAGAGAACTACATCTTCCTAGTGACATCGAGAAGATGAATAAAATCCATCAACAGGTTCGAGACCACATTAAGATTGCCAGTGACAAAATGAAAACCAGGTACGACATAAATGCAAATAGTGGCGGTTTTCAAGAAGGAGAATTGGTGTGGCTATACAACCCCAAGAGAACTAAGGGAAGTTCACCCAAGCTGCAGCCAGATTGGGAGGGTCCATATAAAATAATCAAACGAATTAATGATGTTATCTACCGCATCCAAAAGGGACCCCGTACTAAGATGAAAGTGATACATCTGCAAAGGTTGGCACCGTACCAAGGTAACAGCACCAATGCGATATCTGATATTGTTCGGGACGAACAAAACTAAATGGAGGGCAGTGTAATAAACTTCGTCCAGAATGGGTTAATTTCATTTAATCATAAAAAACCAATACGTTCCGCCTAAATGTTTTCTACATTCAAAGATGAAGTAAAAGTGAACTAATACAAGTTGCATAAATTAATGTAAATTAAATTTGTTTACATTAATGAAATTAAAAGGAGGAGTGGCCTATTTTTTTTCTAGAAACAACTACAGTGAGTACCAGAATATTCTGCTTATTTGTTTTTGAATATAAAAGAGGCGAACAAAATATCAGAGTGTCAGTTCTACTTTTGCAATTAAAAGTGTTTATAAATATTCGCAAGTTTAAGGAATAATCGGTGGTACTTGAGCCTGGGTACTAATAGTAAAAGAATCTGAACTTAGTGGAATAGTAAATACAGATTTTACGATTCCGAATATTGTTGATTCAAATTGTGGAGAAGCGGTGAAGTTTATGGTACATAAATTGGGGACCCTGGAATTTATTGTAAGGAAAAACGGAAGCTGCTGTAATTTGATGACAAATAAAGTTTGAGATTCTGTTAACTAAAGATCTGTCTTTTACTGTCGTGTTTGTTCAATAATCCAAAAGAACCAACGAAGAGTCGTTACAGTATTATGTACCACCACGAGATAATCCTGCCTTCAAAATTTTCTATATGGCTTATTAGGAGGCTTATTTTGAACAGGGTGGTTATTTTATAGTGTTATCTCACGAGGTGACATAAAAAGTGATATAAAATATTTGTCTTTGATCGATTATATTAGATAAAAGAAATCATTTAAACATAATTTCTTTATCTCACTATTTATCTCACCTAGTGAGATAACACTACAAAATAACCACCCTGGTCTAGTTTATAATTTTATTTCGCCGTTATGGTTTATAACAAATGTTCGACCAGTCAACAATTTTATATGTCTAAAAAAAAATAAACAAATAAAATTCATGGCAAGACAGGCGCGATGCTAGAAATTAAATTTTACGAATCCCAACGAACTAATAAAATTTTATTTTCTCATGACATTTCAAACTAAAAAACATATTTGCAATCTCTACCTTCCATCAAATTAGATGGAATTCGAATAACTTTGTTTTTATGACATCATTTCCTTTAAACATTTTATATCCGTCTATCTATATTTTATTTAATCAAGTTATTTTTCTTCTGCATTGTTTTTGTATTCTTTTATCAGAATAATGTGTTTATGTTGTGTAGAACATAAACAAAAATGGATATTTTATTTGAGTTTTCATTATATGATATGTCATTATACATTTTACAACAAAATATAATAAGAAAACAAAGCGATAAAATAATGCCATATAGTTTTGTTTTTTTTTTCCCGCAGAATAGGTAATAGTTGTATGTAATATAAGAAATGAATTTTTCCAGATGAGATTCACGATTTGAATTGTAAGTTTGTAACTATATATCAAGAAAAACTGGTGCTTCAAATCGTTATCATAATTGAACAATTTTATGATTCTTTTGTTTACGGTTGAAGAAAACACGGTGTTAAAGACCATTTTAAGATTTCTATGAGACCTCAGATAGGAGTTGCCTATATTAAACAACGAACCGATCTCGGGTCCGTATTGGCGAGCCAGGCCATGGCTAGTTAACTTTAGTTTCAGTCTAGACTGCACCAAAATTCAGTTTATTATATTACGCTTTATTCACCAGTATAACACATTGTAAACATGAGCAAGCCATATTATGTTTAACTTTATTTTTATATATGTTACTCTTTCTACAACCTCTTTCCACACAATTAAAGTTCTGGAAAAAAAATTGGTTTCGCAGACCGGGCTCAACCCTAATTTGCCAAAATTGGCTCAAGCCCCAATTAGCGTTTTCTTAACCATGATAAAACCTATTTTTTACACCTTAAACCTATCTTAGTGCTTCTAAGTGAACATTTTTCCCAATCCTCCCCCTTATCTACGAACATCAAAGAAGCACAAATTTAGTGGTTATGTTGTAAAGATTGAACGAAAACAATACAGCAGCCGGCTTATTATTTCAAATGTGTAAAGCCTGGGATTTTCAATTCATAAATAGATACCTATGGTTTCTATTTATCCAAGGGTTTTTTAAAAATTGTTAAATGATACACGATGAACCGTACGAAGACTCCACCAAGGGAAAAAATCTCTAAATAAACTTATTAGCTTATAAGACCATGATGGTCTTATAACATATTTAATGAAAATTCAAAAATTTTATAACAATAAAATAGAAAACTTAAATCTAACCTTAATCTTATAGCTGATTGTTGACTTCAATGGTGCAAGTAACTTTCGTCCTTGTATGTCGCTTGTTTTCCTTCTAATTTTTATTTTACGTTTCCCCGAAATTATCTAGATCTTAGGTTTTGTAGTGAAGAGCTTTTTCACTGGCGAACCAATGAAGCGGCATAGCAGGTCGCGTAACTAATTTATGTTTTATTTTTATACTCCGGCTAATCACAGTACGGAGTTCGATTGGTAAACCCTGCTACTCCAATACAAATACAGACATGTACGCGAATTACGTGAATATACAGAAATGGATAAAGTCCGAATGGAAAAATTAGACTCTGGCGACCCCTTTTGCGAAAGAACCGCGATCAGCACGTTCAACCTCACATTCACTCCCACACGCCCACACTCTCACGCTTCATGCACGCTCACATCCTCCCACACACCCACGCTTACATTCAAACAACCATGTCCACACATACACTCATATAGCGAGGCAAGACAATTAAGTACAAAGCAATGTGGTAATTATAGTAAATGGTAGTAGTTAAAATAAGTGGTATTGCTGCCATTTGATCATTCTAATCCAGTTCGTAAAATAATGCCATCACTTGTAAACCGACAATCAAATCCTAGAGTACGGGGAACTTCACACGCTATATCCCTTACAAGCCCGTTACAGATAGCATAGAACTCATTAGGACTTAAGCAATAATTCCACAATTAGAACAAAAATATTTTACTTTTAATCGTTTTTAATTTACATTTATAGTGTCTCGCATATAATCACCACCTGATTTCGCACACTCGCATCGACAAGCACACCCACATTCATCCATATGTACACCCATTGACTCGTTTTCACACCTTTACGTTATAAAAAGTAAAAAGAATAATTAAAGCTCACTCACCCCTTGGTTACATCCGACAGGCCTCAAAGTCCTAACGTTTAACCCTCCATCAGCGGTGAATATTCCAACAGGTAAAGTATTATCAGATGAATAGTTGAATAATCTTAATAGGCTGCAATAACTAAGGTGAATGCTGATAAAATTGTATAAATAAGACGTAAATGTTATGCCGTAATAACTCAGGCGATTGCTGATCGAATTGTATAAATAAGATGTAAATGTTGCGTCGCAATAGCTAAGGTGATTACTGATAAAATTGTATAAATAAGATGTAAATGTTGTGCCGTAATAACTCAGGCAATTGCTGACGAATTGTATAAATAAGATGTGAATGTTGCGCCGCAATAGCTAAGGCGATTACTGATAAAGGTGTAAATGTTGTGCCGTTATAACTCAGGCAATTGCTGATCGAATTGTATAATTTAGCTGTAAATGTTGCGCCGCACTAGCTAAGGTAATTACTGATAAAGATGTAAATGTTGCGTCGCAATAGCTAAGGCGATTACTGATAAAGATGTAAATTTTGCGTCGCAATAACTAAGGCGATTACTGATAAAGCTTTTGGTATTAAGTACTGGTGAACTAATATATGATACGGTTGCAAATCGAGATGTGGTATGATTGATATCAAGAGATGAACGTTGTACAGTAATGATAATAAAATGCTTGATGTAGCCGGTCTTGTTGTTCAAACATATAGTGAGTGATGTTTAAAAATGAGAGAATATTGACAACTGCAGCAAAACGTTGAGCGGTAATGATAATAAAATGTTTATGGTAGTAAGTGTTGGCGGATGAATATATATCGGTTGACAGTCATACGGTAAGTTTATTGACACCTCTCGATGAACGTTGAGCGGCGCGGATACTCTCATGCACACAGGTATGGTTGAGCGAGGACTCGACGTTAGTATAGACAATCAATGAATACACTGTTCCACGACGAGTAACGCCAGGGATATAAAGACCTTGATTGGAGTGTACCACCTTGGAGTTAAAATTGTCGCTATAGTTGATTGATAATACTAGTGTTGAGTGCTGTTCGTTGGTCGTGATATCCACACTTGGTACATGCACCGGTAATCGAAGTTATATACAACGGTAGGTGCAATGATTTTGAATTAGTGCCGAGGGACAGTTTGAATTTACGAACCCCACCCGTTGGTCGAGCATTAACACGCTCGAGTTAGACAATCGAGATATTCAAGGATAATAACCATCACCAAAAAAAATATTAACTATCATCGGAGACAATTGATTTATTCAATAATAACAATCAAAAAGAAATGTTAATTATCACAGTAGACAATGTTCTTATTCAATAATAATAATCTTTAGCAAAGGAAAAAACTTTTTTACTATGACAGACAACAAAGTTCACAACAGTTAAATTTGTCTAACTTATTCTATTTATTTACACGAAAAAAAATTAATTTAATCTTTGTATAGGTATCACTAATTAATTGATGTTTTTGGTTTGTACATAAAATCATGTAATCACTAATTTTTGTATTTTCTTATTTCTAGTTTTAAATTACACCCCGATTTTTCTTTAATTAATTTTTTTTTAATCAAGAGACGCGGTAGTGTCTCGCGCGCCATGTTTTGAAAGACACTACTAGTATATATACTGAGCACCGGATAGGTTTTAAAGGTTATGATTTTCATTTTGAAAATAATTGTTCTTTTTGTACAACTGTTTTCAAAATTATGAATGAAAGTATATATTAATTATCCAAATGTAACTAATGTTTATAAAAAAAAAATTATGCATATTCATTTACGAAAGTTTTTAAAATCAAAATTTTATCTTCCCAAAATTTTAGTAAAAGCAAATAATTTTTACAAATTTTTATACCACGTTGGTAGCATTGGAAATTTATAGACTACATACACGATCCACGATATTTGAAAAGAAACTTAATACATTTGTAGGGTTTATTTATATTATTTTTGAACATATTCGTGAATAATAAAAAATGTCAAATTTTTGTAATGAATTTTAGAATTACGACATACGATTATTGCTTATTATTGCCATTGAGTTTATAAAAATTTACTTTTTTATACTAAATTCAAAAATTATCTATATATATGTATGTAAACCCATTAAATGTTTTATTAATATTAAGTTGAAGTTGGTATAATTATAAAGATATGAGGAAAAGAAAATATTTAGAATATGCTTTCTGTGAAAAGACCTATTATTGATGTTCTTCGTAAGCATGTGTTTGGTCAAACAAAAGTTCTATTTATAATGATTTAATTAATCTATATTATCATTATGTAAATTTGTTTTCTTAGAGAACCCAACAAATGTTATATGGGTAGTAAATTTTAGTTTTTGTTTCATTTTACTTTAGAATTGGTTTGTTGTAATTTAGTAAGGTAATTTAGTATGCTTTGAAATGTTATGTTTTTATTCATGATTTCTTCTGATAGAAAAGAGTTTGAGAAAATTTTATTATTATTTTAAGAGTCCCGTACTTTCAAAAAGTAAAACGAGACCCTTTATGGTGATACTTGATTGTTTGTTATCCTATATTCTGCACAACGACTTTCTCACTGAAAAATGAAAAGCTTTAAATATATGTATTTACATATACATTTATGTGGTAAGATAAGGCGAAAATAAAGAAATGTGCCGATTTCGAGATTGAGGTAATAGGGGAGAGTTGCTTAAATCGTACTGATTTTTATATTTTATTTGATAACTAATTCCAAAATTATTTTTTTCTATAACCTTTAGACGATATCGATAATTTGAGATTTTTAATACCTATTTCCTCTAAAAAACTGAGTAAATTTGTGCATCCGGCTTGTATAATAGAGAAATAGTTAGATGCTGCAACTGGTACGATTTACGCAACTAGTTTCCTAATACGTACCACCCACGTCCTAATCTGTACCACCCCCAAAGTGACTCCTACATGTCTGGATTTTGATTAAGACAAAATTTAGACTATGTTCTATGCTGCATTTAAGTATTCTGGTAATATCCTGTACAAATGGATGGATTATGGATTGTATGAGAACCCTCAGAAGGGAGGCAGATAGGGGTTAGGTATTTTTGGAAGAAATGTTGGAAATAAAAAATCAATAATACCATCTCATACATTTAACTACTCTAGGAATGACCTAGAAGAAGTTATGAACTATTTTTTAAAATTTTCCTTACATATTTTAAGTTTTAAGTGAAGTCGAAGGTAGTACTTTGTAATTTTATGTTGTTTTAATAAGATGTGATTTTATTTTTTCGAGATAGGGGTTAGGTATGTTCGGAAGAAATGTTGGAAATAAAAAATCAATAATACCATCTCATATATTTATTTACTCTAGGAATGACCAAGAAGAAGTTATGAACTATTTTTTAAAATTTTAAAAACCCCCCCTAAGGGTTGCAGATAGGGGTTAAGTATGTTCGAAAGAAATGTTGGAAACAAAAAATCAATAATACCATCTGATACATTTAACTACTCTAGGAATGACCTAGAAGAAGTTATGAACTATTTTTTAAAATTTTGAGTTTTTTGTATGGGATCCATACTAAGTGTTGCAGATAGGGGTTAGGTATGTTCGGAAGAAATGTTGGAAATAAAAAATCAATAATACCATCTCATATTTTTAACTACTCTAGGAATGACCTAGAAGAAGTTATGAACTATTTATAAAATTTTGAGTTTTTTGTATGGGAACCCCCCTAAGGATTGCAGATAGGGGTTAGGTATGCTCGGAAGAAATGTTGGAAATAAAAAATCAATAATACCATCTCATATATTTAACTACTCTAGGAATGACCTAGAAGAAGTTATGAACTATTTTTTAAAATTTTGAGTTTTTTGTATGGGATCCATACTAAGGGTTGCAGATAGGGGTTAGGTATGTTCGAAAGAAATGTTGGAAATAAAAAATCAATAATACCATCTCATATTTTTAACTACTCTAGGAATGACCTAGAAGAAGTTATGAACTATTTTTAAAATTTTGAGTTTTTTGTATGGGAACCCCCCTAAGGGTTGCAGATAGGGGCTAAGTATGTTCGGAAGAAATGTTGGAAATAAAAAGTCAATAATACCATCTCATATATTTAACTACTCTAGGAATGACCTAGAAGAAGTTATGAACTATTTTTTAAAATTTTCCTTACATATTTTAAGTTTTAAGTGAAGTCGAAGGTAGTACTTTGTAATTTTATGTTGTTTTAATAAGATGTGATTTTATTTTTTCGAGATAGGGGTTAGGTATGTTCGGAAGAAATGTTGGAAATAAAAAATCAATAATACCATCTCATATATTTATTTACTCTAGGAATGACCAAGAAGAAGTTATGAACTATTTTTTAAAATTTTAAAAACCCCCCCTAAGGGTTGCAGATAGGGGTTAAGTATGTTCGAAAGAAATGTTGGAAATAAAAAATCAATAATACCATCTCATACATTTAACTACTCTAGGAATGACCTAGAAGAAGTTATGAACTATTTTTTAAAATTTTGAGTTTTTTGTATGGGAACCATACTAAGTGTTGCAGATAGGGGTTAGGTATGTTCGGAAGAAATGTTGGAAATAAAAAATCAATAATACCATCTCATACATTTAACTACTCTAGGAATGACCTAGAAGAAGTTATGAACTATTTTTTAAAATTTTCCTTACATATTTTAAGTTTTAAGTGAAGTCGAAGGTAGTACCTTGTAATTTTATGTTGTTTTAATAAGATGTGATTTTATTTTTTCGAGATAGGGGTTAGGTATGTTCGGAAGAAATGTTGGAAATAAAAAATCAATAATACCATCTCATATATTTAACTACTCTAGGAATGACCTAGAAGAAGTTATGAACTATTTATAAAATTTTGAGTTTTTTGTATGGGAACCCCCCTAAGGATTGCAGATAGGGGTTAGGTATGCTCGGAAGAAATGTTGGAAATAAAAAATCAATAATACCATCTCATACATTTAACTACTCTAGGAATGACCTAGAAGAAGTTATGAACTATTTTTTAAAATTTTGAGTTTTTTGTATGGGATCCATACTAAGGGTTGCAGATAGGGGTTAGGTATGTTCGAAAGAAATGTTGGAAATAAAAAATCAATAATACCATCTCATATTTTTAACTACTCTAGGAATGACCTAGAAGAAGTTATGAACTATTTTTAAAATTTTGAGTTTTTTGTATGGGAACCCCCCTAAGGGTTGCAGATAGGGGCTAAGTATGTTCGGAAGAAATGTTGGAAATAAAAAGTCAATAATACCATCTCATACATTTAACTACTCTAGGAATGACCTAGAAGAAGTTATGAACTATTTTTTAAAATTTTCCTTACATATTTTAAGTTTTAAGTGAAGTCGAAGGTAGTACTTTGTAATTTTATGTTGTTTTAATAAGATGTGATTTTATTTTTTCGAGATAGGGGTTAGGTATGTTCGGAAGAAATGTTGGAAATAAAAAATCAATAATACCATCTCATATATTTAACTACTCTAGGAATGACCTAGAAGAAGTTATGAACTATTTATAAAATTTTGAGTTTTTTGTATGGGAACCCCTCTAAGGGTTACAGATAGGAGTTAGGTATGTTCGGAAGAAATGTTGGAAATAAAAAATCAATAATACCATCTCATACATTTAACTACTCTAGGAATGACCTAGAAGAAGTTATGAACTATTTTTAAAATTTTGAGTTTTTTGTATGGGAACCCCCCTAAGGGTTACAGATAGGGGTTAGGTATGTTCGAAAGAAATGTTGGAAATAAAAAATCAATAATACCATTTCATACATTTAACTATTCTAGGAATGACCTAGAAGAAGTTATGAACTATTTTTTAAAATTTTGAGTTTTTTGTATGGGATCCATACTAAGGGTTGCAGATAGGGGTTAGGTATGTTCGAAAGAAATGTTGGAAATAAAAAATCAATAATACCATCTCATATATTTAACTACTCTAGGAATGACCTAGAAGAAGTTATGAACTATTTTTAAAATTTTGAGTTTTTTGTATGGGAACCCCCCTAAGGGTTGCAGATAGGGGCTAAGTATGTTCGGAAGAAATGTTGGAAATAAAAAATCAATAATACCATCTCATACATTTAACTACTCTAGGAATGACCTAGAAGAAGTTATGAACTATTTTTTAAAATTTTCCTTCCATATTTTAAGTTTTAAGTGAAGTCGAAGGTAGTACTTTGTAATTTTATGTTGTTTTAATAAGATGTGATTTTATTTTTTCGAGATAGGGGTTAGGTATGTTCGGAAGAAATGTTGGAAATAAAAAATCAATAATACCATCTCATATATTTAACTACTCTAGGAATGACCTAGAAGAAGTTATGAACTATTTATAAAATTTTGAGTTTTTTGTATGGGAACCCCTCTAAGGGTTACAGATAGGAGTTAGGTATGTTCGGAAGAAATGTTGGAAATAAAAAATCAATAATACCATCTCATACATTTAACTACTCTAGGAATGACCTAGAAGAAGTTATGAACTATTTTTAAAATTTTGAGTTTTTTGTATGGGAACCCCCCTAAGGGTTACAGATAGGGGTTAGGTATGTTCGAAAGAAATGTTGGAAATAAAAAATCAATAATACCATTTCATACATTTAACTATTCTAGGAATGACCTAGAAGAAGTTATGAACTATTTTTTAAAATTTTGAGTTTTTTGTATGGGATCCATACTAAGGGTTGCAGATAGGGGTTAGGTATGTTCGAAAGAAATGTTGGAAATAAAAAATCAATAATACCATCTCATATATTTAACTACTCTAGGAATGACCTAGAAGAAGTTATGAACTATTTTTAAAATTTTGAGTTTTTTGTATGGGAACCCCCCTAAGGGTTGCAGATAGGGGCTAAGTATGTTCGGAAGAAATGTTGGAAATAAAAAATCAATAATACCATCTCATAATTTTAACTACTCTAGGAATGACCTAGAAGAAGTTATGAACTATTTTTTAAAATTTTCCTTACATATTTTAAGTTTTAAGTGAAGTCGAAGGTAGTACTTTGTAATTTTATGTTGATTTAATAAGATGTGATTTTATTTTTTCGAGATAGGGGTTAGGTATGTTCGGAAGAAATGTTGGAAATAAAAAATCAATAATACCATCTCATATATTTAACTACTCTAGGAATGACCTAGAAGAAGTTATGAACTATTTATAAAATTTTGAGTTTTTTGTATGGGAACCCCCCTAAGGGTTGCAGATAGGGGCTAAGTATGTTCGGAAGAAATGTTGGAAATAAAAAATCAATAATACCATCTCATACATTTAAATATTCTAGGAATGACCTAGAAGAAGTTATGAACTATTTTTTAAAATTTTCCTTACATATTTTAAGTTTTAAGTGAAGTCGAAGGTAGTATTTTGTAATTTTATATTGTTTTAATAAGATGTAATTTTATTTTTTGAGTATTTTACACTACTTTATGACATAAAAAGTATTATATGAGAGTAGTCGATCAAAAGAAAAAATATAAAATAAGTTTTATATTTATGTATTGAATGTAATTCATTGTTTGAATTATTGAATATACTTGTAAAGACATTTATTATGTTATACATGATGGGGCATGTTTATTGAATAAAATAAAAGAAAACAAAATTCTTATATATAATAGAACAAAAATAGAACCGAATATAGTTTATTATTGGAAAGGTAATCGTTCCAAGTAATAAAGTTATATAAGTGGAAAGCAATTTCACTAATAATTGAAACACAAATATTTATAAATATAAATAGAATTCTGGTTGATCCTGCCAGTAGTTATATGCTTGTCTCAAAGATTAAGCCATGCATGTCTAAGTACACACCCTTGTAAGGTCAAACCGCAGAAGGCTCAGTATATCAGTTATGGTTTATTAGATCGTATTCATAATTACATGGATAACTGTGGTAATTCTAGAGCTAATACATGCAACAGATCACGATCCGAACATGCAACAGATCAACATCAGTCATTATTTTGTTTTAAATATTGAGAATGTGAACTATATCGTTTTGTAATGATATATTATATAATAACATTAAAATTTTTATTGCGACCTCAATTCATGTGTGATTACCTCCTGAATATAAGCATATTAATTAGGAGAGGAAAAGAAATTAACTAAGATTCCCTGATGTGTAATATATATATTTGGTTTAAGTGTATATTTGGTTTAAGGCTGTTATGGTTTAAGGCTAATGTGTATATTTGGTTTAAGGCTGTTATGATCTATTTGAATGTTCATAGTTTTGCCAAAGATCAGAATAATACAAATCTTTAGTATTGACACTGTAAGAACCCAGAATCAATTGCAAACGACATTATTATCGGTGGGAGCGTTGTAAAGGGTAGAGCAGCCGTCATACTGCGATCCCTTGAGACTCGTCTTCTTTTCGAGGATTCGTATTAATTTATGAATTAGCTCTTAAAATAGTTATGTTGAATTTAAACAAAGGTTATGAATGAAGAATGTAATAAGACTATTGTCTACGACATTCGAATAAAACATAAACATAAACATAAAAGGTACAATACGGTAGGTATTAGATATTAGGTGGTTAGAATGAGTGGAAAATAGCACGTAGTAGTACAATTTAGGAATTTTAACAGGTACGATTTACGCAACTGGTACATTTTTACTTTATTTTGTAAGAAAACTTATAAAAAATATTGTTTTTGAGAATTTTTTTTTCGCATATAATAAAAACAGTAAAAACTAACAGAATATGTGAAATATAATTTAAAAGATGTAATACTTTTTTAAAATAAACCTTATGAACTGCAAACAAATACTGCATCGAGTTCGCTCCAATTTTTAACAGGCGATTACAAATAGCTGCATTCACAAAAATGATTGATACCTGGCGGAAATCTTTTAAAACTACTTTCACTTCAAGTTCTAATTCATAGATTTCACCAAAATCACTGAGGAAGATAAATAATTAGGTGGTACAATTTAGGAGATGGTACGATATAGACCGGTTGGTGACCGCTTGGGAACCTCACCAGAAAAAATATGGAAATACGATTGAATCACATTGAAGCAGGAATATCTCGCCCACGGTATGCCAGTATACCTTATCCAGCAGCCCTGGAAACTGGCTAGGATTCGATGGCCCAATCACCCGTTAATCCGAAAGGTGAATCCGAAATTCAAATGATTAAAGAAACGCATACTAGAAAGATACAAAGCAAAACAAACCGGAATAATAAAATATCGACCCTTAGCTATCGTACCCGGACACGAGTAGGAAACTGGAATGTCAGAACTCTGATAGAAACATCGCGGTTAGCACAAGTTGAGAAAGTAATGAAAGAATATAACATCGAGATACTAGGACTCAGTGAAGTAAGATGGAAAAACAGCGGAGAGTTAACAACAAGTGAAGGAAACTATATGATGTTCTCTGGTAAATCCAACACACATGAACAAGGCGTAGCAATATTAACAACACCTAACGCAAAGAAAGCACTTCTCGAATGGAAACCAATCAGTAGCAGAATAATAACAGCAAGATTCCAATCGAAAATTAGAAACACAACGATCATACAGTGCTATGCACCTACCGAAGAAGCTGATGATGCGACAAAAGATGAATTCTACGAACAGCTCCAAGCAACGCTGGCTAGTGCACACCGAAATGACATCAAAATAATACAAGGGGATTTCAATGCCAAAATTGGAACCGACAACACCGGAATGGAATCAGTCATGGGCAAACATGCACTAGAATCAACACGTAACAATAATGGAGAAAGGCTCATCGATTGTTGTGTCACAAATCAACTATTCATAGGAGGCAGCAAGTTCCCACACAAGAACATACACAAATACACTTGGACATCACCAAATGGAAGAACCAAGAATCAAATTGATCACGTACTGGTGAATAAGAAGTTTCTATCCTCACTACAAGACGTCAGAGCAAAACGAGGAGCAGACATACACAGCGACCATCAACTGGTAATTGCAACATTCAAAATTAAACCAGCCGCTGTAAAACAAAACAACAAGTCATGTCAGAGGAAATTTAACATCAATAGATTGAGCGACAAAAATACAAATAACATCTTCAAAGAATCGCTCCAGCTCAATCTACCAAACAACGAAACAACCAGCATTGATGAAAAATGGGAACAAGTTAAAGAAGCTTACGTCAAAACTGCTACAGATGTGCTAGGCTACCAAGACAAATCACGGAAACCATGGATTAGCGATGATACATGGAAGAAAATTGAAGAGCGTCGACAGCTCAAGTTGCAGTTGTGTCACCAGAACACAACCGAGATCCGCAACAAATATGAAAGTACAGCAAAACAAGTTAAAAAGATGGCAAGGAATGATCGCAGAAAATATACAGAAAGCATTCTCAAGACTGCGGAAACAGCAGCAGCTAATAAAAATATGCGCACACTACACAAATGCGTGAGAAAGGTCACCAACAAATATACAAACACTCCACCAATAAAGGATGAATCTGGTCAAACCCTCACAACTCATGAACAACAGCTAAATAGATGGAAAGAATACTTCGAAGACAACTGCCACCAACAAGAAAATAACTTGCAGTCTCCGGATGACAACTATAACGAAACTATTAGCACCCATCCACCAACAGAACGGGAAGTTAGAGATGCCATACAGAAACTCAAGAACAACAAATCTGCTGGTACAGATAATATATCAGCAGAATTACTCAAAGCAGATGTAAACACAACAGCAGAAGCTCTAACACCACTATTAGCTGATGTATGGAACGAAGGTAAAATACCAACCAAATGGAAAGAAGGTTTAACCATAACAATCCCAAAGAAAGGTGATCTAAGAGAATGCAAAAATTGGAGAGGTATATCTCTGCTCAACACAATAATGAAAATACTAGCAATGATCATTCTCGAAAGAATATCTCCATCAATTAACATGAAACTAAGAAATGAACAAGCCGGCTTTAGACCAGGAAGAAGCTGTACCGATCATATCAACACAATCCGTATCATCATTGAGCAATCAAATGAATGGAATTCACCATTGTATCTCCTCTTCGTGGACTTCGAACGCGCCTTCGACTCAATCAACAGGAGCGCGATATGGCAGACACTTTGTGAAATGGGCATCCCGAAGAAAATAGTGGATCTAATCAAAGAAATGTACCGGGATGCTGCAAACAGAATACAATACAAAGGACAGCAAAGTGATGAATACTACAACCACCGAGGAGTGAGACAAGGCTGTGTACTATCCCCGCTACTATTCCTAATAGTACTAGATAGTATCATGAGAAAGCTCGATGATGCAAGTCCAAATGGAATCCAATGGAATACAACAAGACGGCTCAATGATCTAGACTACGCAGATGACATCTGTCTACTTACACACACACATACGGACATGCAGCAGAAAATACAGAAGCTATCAACCCTTGCACATGAAGTCGGTCTCAACATTAATATCAGAAAAACAAAGGCTATGAGATTGAACACCAAAACGATAACACCAATCACCATCAACAATACACAAGTGGACGAAGTTGACAAATTTGTGTACCTTGGTTGTACTGTAGCAAAAATAGGCGGGACTGAAGAAGATATCAGTCAGCGTATCAACAAAGCCAGAAATACGTTCAATATGCTTCACAAGATCTGGAATGCATCCGTCCTGTCAAGAAAGACAAAGCTACGAATGTTCAATGCATGTGTCAAGTCAGTACTGCTGTATGGGTGTGAAACGTGGAAACAAACAAGAAAGATCACAAATAAACTACAGGTGTTTGTGAACAAATGCCTGAGAAGACTGATCAAATGCTTCTGGCCAAACACCATCAGTAACCAGGAGCTTCTACGGCAGACAGAGCAGCTAGACATTGAGACCGAGATAAAACAAAGAAAATGGAGATGGATAGGACATACACTGAGAAAATCAGTCGAAGATATAACAAGGATGTCCCTAGAGTGGAATCCACAAGGAAAAAGGAGAGTTGGAAGACCACCCATGACGTGGAAGAAAACGGTGCTAGCTGAAGCAAAACAAATCGGCAAGACATGGGGTGAACTGAAAGCGATTGCCCCGAACAGAGTCAGATGGTCCAGTCTAGTAGACGCCCTATGCTCCTAAATGGAGATAAAGGAAAAAAAAAAAAAAAAAAAAAAAAAAACGATATAGACAACTTCCCCCTATAAAAGTAAAAACTGGATATTTTTAAATTTAACTTTCAGTCAATCATATAGACAATAAAGTTTATGGAAGACACCAATGGTACTTGGCTGATTATAATTAATAATTTTAGATAGCTAGCTCGATCGATTTCAGCTGTTAGGCTATCCTCAAGAGCTGTTATAAAACTGTTATGTTATTTTTAAAATTATTAATCATAGACTATAGATTTTATGTGGGTTTCTCCGGTGTATGTAACAATTTTATTTATTTTCTAATGCATTGCGTTTGACTTATTTTTGAATACAGTAAAACTCGTTTATAAAGTACGGTCAAGGGACCGACGTAGGCGTACGTTATACACTTATACACCATGGTACGTTATATCCAGAAAAATTAAAAAAGTATAAGCAAATTTGCCTGTTTTGCTCATTATATCATTGTATTTCATATTAAATTATTTACTACATGTTAATTGATATAAAAGCGATCACAACATAGCAACATAGCAACAGTTTAAAAACAATTCATTATCATAAAATAATTATGTTAAAGCTAATCAAACCGATGCTACATAAACATAT
This sequence comes from Diogma glabrata, assembly GCA_963693315.1. Taxonomy (NCBI): domain Eukaryota; kingdom Metazoa; phylum Arthropoda; class Insecta; order Diptera; family Cylindrotomidae; genus Diogma; species Diogma glabrata. The sequence continues at coordinate 383,706,716 of OY856187.1, read as the reverse complement.
GTATGTTAATATTTTCGAATGAGAATGTTTGCATATGTGGCTACTCAGATTAAGCTTCGATGGACAATTTTTTACTGAAAAATAATCAGTAATTTTCTGTTGTTTAAGGCAAAGTTGAATAATATTTTCCACTTTAATTACAATTTGGTCGTCAATTTGCATTTAATCAAATCCGGTCTGCAAACCTGATCAGCAAGCACGTAGCAGTAGCACCCCGAAGTTGTGTAGTTTATTCAAAACTTTCTCACCGACCGATACATTTCGGTATCCATCGATGGCTTTTCTTCTGCGTCTAAATTAAATAACGCTGATTTACCCCAAGGCTTAGTTTTGTCACCACTTTATATTTAATCTATATGAAATGAAAATCATCAGTAACCCAATTAATAATTTTGCAGATGATAGTACACTGCACACGTCGTTCGTTTTCCTATCTTGGGAAAATGCATGAACGGATAAAGCCCGCCCGGAAAGACGCTGCCTTAAATGTAAATGATAGCCTGGCAAAAGTTTCCAATTGGGGTGGCTGAAATATGTTCAATTTTGACTTCACTAAAACATGGCTATTGATTGTTGCCAGATCAACTACCGAGTTTGCCAAAGATATTTTGATTAGTGTGTGTGACAAACAAATAGACGAATGAGAAAAATTTTATTGGTCGTCAAAATTTCTATCGACTTACTCTAGAATGATCGTATAATGGTGATGGCAAAGAGCGCGCCAAGAAAACTCAGTCCTCAATAGATGTAAAAAATATTTTACTCCTTATTAATTACTCCACATTTGTAAGTCCTACATTCGTCCTTGTATGGAGTATTGTTGTCAAGTTTGGGGTGCTGCATCTGTTTCCATCCTGACTCTTTTGAACTCTCTTCAATAACGTGCTACACGACTTGTGATTGAAACTTAGCTTCAAATCTTAATTCTCTGATATCGGTGGTTTTTATAAATATCGTCACCAGCAGTGCTCGGATGAAATCGGATCCATCATGCGTCAACCATATTTTTTACCCTGTTTTACCTGTCAATGGTCAATGGTGTTTTACTGGTCACTCATTGCCATAGTGATAAAATGAAGAGGGATTTTTTTGTCTATACAACGTACAAATGGAATGCTTTGCCCGAATCAATAGTCACGAGTGCCTTCGATCCACTATTGAAAAAAAGCGTTCTTGACACCTCAGAACGCATATTGTTGTGCTAATTAGATCTTACCAGGTATCTATGTGCTTTTGTCACACATATTGTAACTCTTATAACATAACACTTTTTATTTAAAAAACAAAATAGAGTGCCATCATCGAGATATATTCCATAACAATAGAGTTCATCTGGCAGCACTCTTAAGATAACACCTTGGCTAATAATATCTCACTGCTTTTATCAGTGATATGTGATATCGAACGTTAGCTCATATATATGTCAATAGCAGGGACTGGAGTAGGCATTATCGTCACTCCCGTAGACCAAAAATTAAAATTTGTTCGAATTTCTATAAATCATCATACTCAGATTCTATTTAGTATGAGGCGTCTAATAAACACCCTTTTATCAGTTACTGTCGAAGTATACGATCGTAGTTATCCCAGGTTTTTTGAGACAATAGCTTATGGTAGTTGCTTTAACTTTTTATCACGACTTCGAAATAAAATGAACAACATCTAAAGCCGGGCAATCACATACAACAGAAACAGAAACAGAATTTCATACAAATTTGACAGAAAAAAATTCTGTTTCTGTAAAATTTGTATGAAAATCTGTTTTTGTTTCTGTTGTATGTGGCTTCAAGTCTTATGAGTGTTTTCGCTCTATCTTTAAAGTTCAATACACTAGAGTTTACAAAATCCTAAATTTGAACTTTATAGTGTAGACTGTAGAGCAATATTTTTCAGTTTCAGTTCACTTTTACATTGATAATAATTTTAAAATTTGCTAATACTTAACGGCTAGTTAAATTTCGAATATACTATAAAAAACAAACGAACGTACTCAATTTTATTTTCATTTCTAACGAACAGATGTCGTTACTAACTTTTGCTGAATCTTGGTATTACACGATTTTGATTTTCATTAGAAGATGTAAAAACAAAAAAATCACATTTTTGGATTGAATGAGTTTTCGATGTTAAAAGTTTGATTTAAATAAAAATTCATTCCGGTTTTGATTGTTCAAAAGATCACATCTAGTCAAAGTTTGTTCATGCAATCATGTTTAGAAAAAATAAGTTCATTGATAATTATATCAGAAACAAATTTTTGTAATGCTATATAAAAACAAAAAAAATGTTTTATGAATGTTTGAATAGTGTGTTTTTAATTATAAGTGTCTAGAATTAAAAATAAAATAATAAATTGATACATATCAAAGATTACGTTTGATTTATTCTAAATGTGAGGATCAAATGCATATATTACACACAAATGAACATTTTAATATATTTACAAATAATTTAATGAGAAAATGTAAACAAGCTATAAAACTATTTAAGGAAGGTAAAGAAAAGATGTTTGATGAAAATTCTCACTATCGAAGAAATTTAACAAAATTAAGTCTGGTTTTTTTGCACATATGTTAAGTGAATTAAAAGCTATATTTCCAAATGGATTTTTTGCTGGTGATCAATATCGTATAACAAAATCAGATGCTGCTGAATTTTGGAAATTAAACTTTGGTAATAGGAAATCATACTGGAAGTGAATGGGGTCCACCAATCAACAGTTAATTTAAGGTATTTTAGATTCAAGATATATTAATTTTTGTTTAATTATTTTTTCCTTTGGAATGTTAGGATAAAGCTAACAAAATAATAAGAGATTCCCAAATTTAAGATTCGTGCAGGGACAATCCGTATTCCGGAAGTAATCTCCTTTGTTTTATTTTGTTTTGATACTATTGGTATAAAAGTCCAAGCTATTATATAGCTACTCGCAATAGTTTGTTGGAAGCATACAACATTCGTTCGTTAAGTAATTTTGATTACACTTTGCCAAAAGATGCAAATATGTATGGCAAGGAACTGATTAGTTTTTTTAGCGATAGTGAACAAAGTGGTAGAGGGTCCTCCAAGCAGCCGTTATTTTGGAAGCTCAATAACTTCTGTACCTGATAATCGAGTTGGATAAAATTTGGTACATACACATTTAGTACGGTTTACAACAGTTATGCATCCTAACTTCCGCTTTGTCAGTTCCGATAAAATTTTTTTTACTTTTTCTCGTACAACAGAATTAATGATTGTTGGGATACTACTGCCTGCTTTAATATTTTTATTATTAGAACTACGAAGTCCATAATATTGGTTAGCTTTTAAATAAAGTATTTTATGGATATTAGCTCATTATATATCCAGAACACTATGTTTCCAGAGCTGAGGTGAAGTCAGCCTATGCATCAGCGTCGCAATATTTAGTTTTGCTTTTTTAAAGCCTGTAGGTCCTAAAACGTCGAGAAATGTCAAAAAAGTGGGTTTAGACTTTCACTTTTGGCTCATGAATGTAATAAATACTTAGGTCTTTCAGAACGAAATAGTTATCTAATTCACGTTAGAAATCTTTTGTAATATTCTGTTTTCCTTTTCTTCAATTCATATTAAATTAAGAAGAAACAAAAACAAAGTATTTTGACGGTTATTTTATCGTTTTTCTAAATAATTTATTTTATACATAAATATGAATACTTTTTATCTCTTTTTCTCCGATATAAATGGAATTGAAAAGAATAGATAACAAAGTATTTTGGTGGTTATGTTTTCTCTCTTTTTGTTCAATATAGCCGACGTTAAGAAGAAAAAATAAAAAATTATTTTGACAGTTATTTAACTGTTATTTTAATTATTTTCTTTTGTTTTTGTAAATAAATTAATACATACATATGAAAACGTTTTAATGATTTTTTCTCTCTTTTTATTCTATATAAACGAAATTAAGAAGAATAAATACAATAGTGAAAAAAACCGCCAAAACTCATATAACAGTTTTAATGTTATTTCGTCGCCTTAATAGTGAAATAACGTATGCCATTTATACGTTGTTATTATATAATGGGTGCTCTGCATTCCCCATAAGGATCTCTATAGAGTGGCGTTTTAACATTTTCCAATTATTGTATAACTGGGGGTAAAAATTAATATTTTGTTAATTAACGTACATGCCAATTTGAATTTGGTTAAACATTGAAACAGCGTAAATGCATGTACGATATTTCAATTCCTACAGAATAATAACTTGGGTAAAATCATTGTCGTATATCTTACATACATTACGATCGCCACACAAAATGGTAAATCTAAAATATTGTATAAGCATCATTCATGACTACATGATATACTGGTTCATATAAATAAAAAATTGTAAGAATATCATGCGTTAGTTCAATAATAATTTATTTTGGGCTTAATCGTACTTCCATGCAAAATGAAATAACGTATATGAAATATGAAATAACGTATAAGGTACCTGATTGACTTTCATCTCTTTTTAGGTAGAAAAGCCAGCAGATACCAATGTGAAATTTTAATTAGTTGCGGGGAAATTAGTCAAGATTAATTGGTAGAAGTTTTTTTTCCAATATCTTTATTCATTCAATAGTGCTGCCGAGTTTACGAAAATCAGAAAATCGAAAAATCTTTAAACCCAATTATCTCGAAACTACACTTTTGCGAATACGTTGTTTCATTATTAAAGCGACGATTTATTTTCTCTATTTCTCCAATTTTTTCCTATATACCATTAAATGTGTCTTTATTAAACCTTTTAATTTATTTACCATAATTTAGGTGGCTAAAAAATGAGCATGGGATCATGATGAAACTTTGACTTATGATCCAGGTTCACTTGAAAATAGAAGATCTGGATGCCGATTATGGAATGCGATTTAACCAAAATCGCAATCGCTTTTAAAAAATTTTGTGTACAAACACAAAATTTTTCATAATTGTATTAGTAATTAAAGTAAAAAATAATAAAATGAAAGTAGACCAATTTTTTGTGGATATTTTTATTTAGGCAATAATTTTCACTGTACGCTGTCAAATAAACATTACCTTTTGATGTAGTATTTTCATATTGCTTATGTGATAAAAGTGCATGATGTTACAAATATTGAAGGATTTGTTCATTTATTGTAGTTATATAACTTTTAGGTTAAAAAAATTAAGAGAACAAATTTAAGAAACTTATTTATTTATCCTTCGCGTGAACAGTATCTACCCGGGTAGATATCACGGTTTTTGTAATTCAATAACTTTATGAGTTTTTAACCAATCATCATGCCTGTTCAGCTATGTGACTAATTTTTAAATTGATTTCGCAAAATTTGAGAAAAAAATATTTTGGACTTCCTTTAAACACTTTTTATTGGATTTTTATGGTTTTTTTACGCAAGAAAACAATATCTACCCGGGTAGATATTTTAACCTTGGGTTTTATATGAATATTTTTACTGGGCAATGTTAAAAACAAGTAACTTTATTTTTAAATATATGCTTTTATTGTATGCTTACACAAAAGCAAAATGATATTATGATATTATTACACGTTTGATATTATTACACGTTTGTTGATATTATGTAAGTTGATATTACGTAAGAAAACAAATATCTACCCGGGTAGATATTTTTTTCCTTTTTTCTTATATGAAAATTTTTACTGGTCAATGTGAAAAACAAGTATCTTTATTTTTAAATATATGCTTTTATTGTATGCTTACACAAAAGTAAAATAAATACACAGCTACGTTTGTAGATATTATGATTTATGTAATATCTACCGGGGTAGATACTGTTCATATCAGTTGTAACAATTTGATATTGTTAAACCAACAATTAATGGTGGCCTTATTTTGATTTAAACCAATTAGTGAAAAATTGACCAATTAGTAAATTTCGACTTAAACCAATTAGTGAATGTTTGACCATTAATTTTTTTTATCGTTAATACGGTAAGCATTTACTCTATTATAATGCAAAAGAGAAAAGGAAGAAAAATCACAATAAAAAAAAGCAAATTTTTGATGTACATAAGAGTAAATCCTATATATGTGATGGGACAATCCAAAAAAGGGGTCAGATAACTTTTGAGCTCGGTCATAATATTATCATTAAACTCATGATCATTCTGGTCGGAGCTAGTAATTTTGTTTGTTCTATAATATTTTCACTTTTGATATATTCATATCTAAAATTAAGAATTTAAATAATAATTCCAAAAAAAAAATAAAATTAATTTTATATTATTAAGAAAAAATTTTATTTTATGTACGTGTTGTCAGTGAATTATAAAAAAAATTAATTGGGTAAAAAAAAAATTATTTCATGTATGTGATGTCTGTTTAAGTGATTATAGAGAAAAAAAAACTCAAAAGAAAACAGAATAATTTTTTTTAAAATATTATAATAGTGAAAAATATTTTCACCTATGAATTGTGTAGTGACATGACAGTTAATTGTGAAATTGTTTTTCTGTTTGTGATTTATCCACACACAACAGGACCGATAATTATAAATTGATAAATTTATCGGTAAAAAAAAGGTAATTTATTTTAGTGCTAATTTTCTCATACGAACTTTCAAAATTTTTGGAGAAATAAAAATTTGATAAAGGTATAGCTATCACCAAAAGCCTTGAAAACGTTTTTAATAAAAAAAAAAATAACATCTATTTGAATATCATTCATCATCAACATATCACCAAAATCAAAAAAAAAAATTGTTTGAAAAAATTACTTATTAAAATAAAAATAAAAAAAACAAAAATGGACAGTATATGTGGTCATCATTATTTCTATTTAAGAAGACATTTTAATATTAGTTTGGTGGTGGAAAATTTAATTTAATAAATTTACATAATTTAAATTACTTGATGATTTTTTATTTTACTTTTTCCTTTTTCTAAAATCTAAAATGTGCTAATTTTCTACTATAGGTTGAGAAAGAAGATCTCTTGAAAGTTAAACGGTTGTAAGTATGATTCATTATCCACATTTTCGTTTGCATTTTCATATTTATTTCCGCTACATCTAGGTCATTTTGATATGCCTACAGAACCACGACCAAATTTTTCCCTGACGCTTAAGCCGGCGACAAGTAGCGGATAGGTAATAAATCAAAATGATATTATTGAAAGAATTTGACATATGTTTATTATAAGTTCGAACGAACCATATGACTAATTCTTTCACAGTAGCTAAAAATTTCCGTTCACGCGAAGGTTATTTTAATTTATTAGTTAAATAATCATTTAGGAAATTGTTCAGACTTCTAAATGATATCGTAGATGTAGAATATACTCATAGTATGGTTAGTGGGGAGGGTTATTACTTAAAAGGAGATTAATTTATTGTTTTGGTTAATAAAATAAGTGAAGTCTTATTTAGTTTGGAGGGCATAATAGTTTTTTACGTTAAAAATGTTTGAAGAAATGTGTTTGAAAACTGGGATAGAAATATGGACAAATTGTACGCTAGAGTACTTATGTAGGATACGATAGGTCTTATCGGTATTTTAGATGCTTGTATTTTGGGGAGACCATTCGGCTTGTTACTACTATATGTTTTTACTATTACTACTATATGTTACTTTTACTGTTACTACTATATGTTCGGACGCTGATGCATTATGTTTCATTTAGTTCTTTTATAATACTGAATTGTTTTTAGATTGTAGTGAGTTTGTTAAGTCACGTTTTATAACTGTGCGTGCTAGAATTCCTGAGTAAAAGGTTTAATTTATTAATGTACTCAGTTTTTGACATGGCTATTTGACATGGCTAGAATGATCACATCGGGATGGTTTTCAGGAAACTTATAGTTAATATTAAATATTGGGTATGAGAATCTTAGCTGTGGATTGATGGTTACAGTGGAAGAGTTGGTGGTCCTTGATAAAGATTCCTATTCTAAAATGAATGATGTCTATTTTTTTAGTTCAATTTGCCGATATGGATTGCTTGTTCTGTGTTGGCTATAGATCAAAACATAGAAGATGAATAGAAAATAGAGAAGTAAGAACAAATAGAGAATTAAGTTTTGTGTTGAGAATTGGAATCGTGTGTTTGAAACTTGTTAGATAATAAAAAAAGGGGTCGTACTTGGCTGTTTCGTTTAAACGAACGATTAAAAAATAATTCGCTAGATTTTTCAGACCTCTGCTGATTTACTGCTAAGTGTGTTACTCTGCAATAAATTTAAAGTTTTTCTATATTAAATACATGATTTAGTTTGGAAGAATTTCATGCTATGGTAATATTTATAGATGCAATTTGTAGATGTGTTCATGAGTTTAGCATTAATCACTTATTATATCGAGTTGCCACACATTTTTGAATTGGTTTAAATTTTTTACTGTTGAAGAGAAAATAAAAAAAAACATTTCGTAGAAGAATTTTTTTTTGTTGTGAGTGGTTCTCTCTTTATATCTCGGAGCAGTTTTGAAAACCCACGGGTTTCGTATATGTTCAATTCAATGTGTCTTATGAACTACTTGACAGATTTTTAATTTTTTTTTTGTTTAAAGGTAAAAGTAGGTCTCTTTTGGTAAAAATAGTAATTTGGTAAAATAATATCTTTTTATAATTTATTATAAAAATATAATAGGGGTTTGGATAGTTGATATTCCCCTTGTTTTTTATATTTTTCCCCATAGTTTTATAATATCATTATTTTTCCACGTAATGCCAAATAATTGGGGACTATAGCAATTATTTGAAAAAACAGAGAAATTTTTTTTAAAAATTTACCTTACGAAATTTATTAAAATATTTCTATAATAAATATATATGACAAGGCAAAAGTTTTAGATAACCCCAAGGCGGGTTCTGAGCCTGAATATTTCATGACCACTCCAGCCTTAGCAAGTTAATCCGCTTTTATGTTGACTGAAATGCCATTATAGTTTGGAACCCACCGCAGTGTGATGTTGTTGAGTTTCGCTATCTTACAAAGATTTTTCCAACACTCATTGTAGAGGTTGGAAGTAGTCACTGGGTATCCAAACAGATGCCATTCTTTTTCTTTACAGATGCAAGCTAGTTATTATATGCGTGCATTCATTGATAGCATATACCTCCTTTGAGTTATACACCAAATAACTCTATACCACACATACAATGCCTCGGTGGTGCAGTGGATAGCATATTTGCCAAAGACTTCGGATAAACTTTGAATAAAATAATGGCTTTGACGATAAAGGTCCTAATCCAGTCCAAAACACACATAAAAGAAATGGAGTTTTTCTCTGAGAAAAATCCAAGACATGCTGTCACATTTTTCTATCATCCATCGAATTGGTCTTATTCTCAATTCAAGAAACATAATTCATTCAATCTCTTTTTGTATTCACTGATCAGTAAACGCCAACACGAGGTTTTATCAAGTATTTACTTTAACACCGTTATTGTTTCCCAAAAACTGGAAAGCAAGTCTGAAACAGAATTCCTTAACAAGAATTACTACAAGGACCAAAAATTTCTACCCAGCACACCATATTGACAAATACATCAACAAATTTACCACGGGGGAATAAAATCTTTTGTCCTAACTCCTAAAGCGTCCCAAATCCGTCGTCTCCCCATTACCATCAAGTTTCGATCTACTAACGCCTAACGCCCCCTTAGTATATACCTCCCTAATCTTCGTGGATAACCTATCAAATATTTGATTGACTCCTGCAGACAAAATCAAAATTATATTCTTACAGGAAACCTATATTACCAAAACATGTTTCCTGAGCTTAAATATTTAACGCCAAAGAACAAAAACTGCAAGACACAAAAAACAATCTATAAAATAAATAATCCACTAATTCCTATATAGGCAAATTCTGCCAGTCCTTAAATAAAAAGATGTATCAAAACTTCGTTGACTCGAAAAGAATGATGAACTCTCCAGAAACTACAACAGATACATATCAAAAAATCACCAATATTTCATTCGCACACATCATTTGCACTTCAAACTAATAGTCCTAACTTCAATCTACGCCAACCTTCTCTTAATTTCTCTAATTTATCACCAAACTGCCTTTTCATTCTCAATATAAAGATTACACAACGATTTTTATAAAAGTTAAACAATTAACAACAAACAATTCTGTTGAAACGTCAAACGAATTTTTGTTTAAAAATAATTTATAAAAACATAGTAGTTTTACAAAAAAGTAATGGATTTTAGATCAAAATCGTTACTAATACACATACACAACATATTAAGCAAAATCGCTTTCAAAGCGAATCGCATTTCATAATCGGCATCCTGGATTCATTTCAATATTGGACAAAATAGCGCGAAGTCTCCCAAGCACCTTTAATCTTCAATAACTTGTAATTTTGGATTTCGTTTCGTATTGAAAGTTGGTATATAAGGTTTAAATTCTGTTTCCAATACTTCTGCATACCAACTTCCGGTTTGTCACATCCGGTTTTATGTGTCCCGGCCGTAGCCTACAGAGTGGTGGGGTATCTCCTGAGCACCTATATTTTTGAAAGCTCAGTAACAAAATTGGAAAATTCGACAAAAAATTTTATGACTACATTGTTTTTAGTTTAGAAAAAGTTATTCGGTAAAATGACAACAAAAGTTGTACCATAAGCTAGGACGGAAAATAATGTTTCTTTTACAAAATTTATAGTTTCGACAGAGAAACATTTTGTTATTGAATGAAGTAGAAGCAGAAAAATTATTTTATCGGAAGCAACAGAACAGAATCTCTCTTGATAAATGTCAATAATTGATATACCAGTATTATAGGTAAAATTACTTATAATTACCTCAGCACATAATATTGTGTAAGCTTCCGGTTAAATATGAGCTTAAAAGACTTTTAACCAATGTGTTCAATATGGTACTGCACAATGCTTTTTCTTTTCTTTTCTTTCTTCAACCCCCACGACAAGAAAATTGTGTTTATTTGTGGTTGGCTTTGTTACAAAATGTCTAAATGTTTCACAACTTTATTTCCTAAAAGTGTAATTCTTTATTCGAAAAACTAAAAACTAAATGCTAAAAGCATAAATAATTTCAATAAAACTTAGCAAATGCAGAAAAAAATTTTAATAGTTTTTATAGCTCCAAATATTTATGTTTTGGATAAAATTTTCGTTCAATTTATTATTTAATTTTACAGGAAATATTAATTTAGGCAAAATGTTGAGATATATTTTTTGGATTATTGCTTTAAAAATGAAACGCTGATTCGTTCGATTGTTACATGAATTATAAATTAATTTAGTTTTTTGCGATTAGGTTTTTAGTGTGGCTAAAATTTTTCCAAAAAGAATATTATTGTAAATAAAATTAATGTAAGGGATATCCAGGTGAGTGTTGTAACTGAGAAGCGGTAAAGTGATTAGTTTTTATCACTTCATCGCAAAATTGCGATTTATCACCTACTAGTTAAAACCGTATTTTTGCAATGAAGTGGTAAAAAACTTACAACTTCAGAGTTTTAGAATTCAGCTGAAGATTATTTTTTCTTTTATTCAAATCGACAAAGCAATTTGTTCAACTAAAGTTATAAAAATAATTCATTTAAATCAAATTAAGTAATTAAAACGTGACTCTCAAAAACTCTTAAAAACATTTAGTTTGTCATAAAAGCATAAACTTAAAGTAAAACCAACAGTTTATTTACAAAATCTATTTAATGGTGCATGATCAGATTTCATCATCTGGTTTTCTTAAGATGCAATTTTTATGTTTTATTAAATTAAAAGCTAGTTAAGTTCTTTTAAAGTTGTTGTTCGTTTGATTTTGGTCTAAACTTTTGCAATTCACTATTAAGGCAAATCCTTGGTTTTCTTTTAGTCTATTTTCTTTTACGGCATTTTATTCAATAAAGAAGAACTGAAACTTTGTGTTATTTTTTGTTGGGAAAATTTATTTTTTATGGAAAAGCTTTTTCTTTCATGTAATTTGGTTTTTGTGTTTAAAAAGGTTTATTTTTTCTTATTTTGTAATTTTTCGGACTATAGTTTGGTACTTCATTGTGCTTAAACTGTTATTACTTTATTTCGGATTTGTTTTAGAGTAAGAACTTTGATTATCGATTTCAAGTTTTGTGTGAACAAACTATTTGATTCATGTAAATGAATACTTTAGTTTGTTTCGGCCATGTGAGAACCGTTTAAGAAACTCGTAATTAATTGATTGTTTTGACCTTCAACTTTTCACTATCTAACCTAGATTCCTCGTAACACCAAAATGATCTGGTCCTCATGAGGTAGATTTTGAATTCATTATACCGTCATCGCTTCAAGAGACGACAAAATACATGGAGTTACTCTGGATGTCAAATGTCAGGGGCGCACACAAGGGGGGGGGGGGGGGGGTTTAGGGTTCGCTCCCCTCCTAACCAATAATTTTTCATTTAAGTATTGTTTTTTAAAGTTAGACATTATTTAGTGTTAACCATAAGAAATTATAGATAAACATCTCTGAATATCGTATAAGATACGATGCCAACTAGGGATCAAAGGTTACTCACTATTGATCAATTATCTTTGAGGATTTTTAACGCTATTTTTAATGTTTTGTGGATTACAATTATCAAGGAAGACCCACGTCAGTAAGGCATTCCAGAGATGCTAGATTCTGTTAAAAATTTTCTTTGAGAAGCTACATCTTGTCACTCGAACCTTAAAAAGATGGGTTGCTATTGATACTCTGTTCATAGTCTATTTGTGTACCTTCACATCAGTAACATACTGTTATGTTCTCCAAAATTATTAAAACACAATAATCTTATTTAATCAACAGTCAAGTTGAGACTGAGATTATTTATTCACTTAACTAATCACAATTACAAGAGAACTGATCGATGTTATAACAAAACAAGTATTTGAGTAATATCGATCAGTTAGGACCTTTTCTTAGAGTATATACATTTCATTTCTCCCTTTTAATTTTACAATACATTATATAAAAAAAATTTATTCACATACGATTATGGTTACTGCTAATATTATACTAAAGATATATTCTCTTTCCCTTTAATTTAACTTTTCTAAAAAAAAATATTTTGTTATGAATATATAATACAGACTCTTTATGTACATATTTATGTACAACAGTATAGTTATAATAAATTAACAATATTGTCTATAAAAAAATACAACAAAATCAATCAAAAGAATTATTTCTAATTACGAGAGGATGCGTATTCACATTGTTGCATTATAATGTGTTTCTTTATAATTAATTTTTAAACAGCCTTTGCAATATCTCTTAAAAAATAATTTGTTCTCTCAGATCTGGCTCGTTTTGAAGGACGATTGTCAATTTGTTTGTGCCTGCGCTTATTACGTAATATGACCCGTTCAGTTGGATAAAATTCAAATTTATTACGATCTCTATTGAATATCTTCAGCTGATTTCGGTGCGCTGTTCGCCTAGAACCACGAACACAAATTAAATACAAACACTGTGACAACCGTTCCACAATCTCGCCCTCGATCCATTTTGCTTCATTTTTACAATAATTATTCAAATATAATTTTTTTTGACCTGCCAACAAGGAAAATTTATTTTCTTTACGAAAAATTTTATTCTTATTACTACCAGTATTTGGGATACTAAATCTTACTTTTTTAATGTTCGATTTTACCTCCCTTTTTGAATTCAGTTTATTTAAAATTGTGTGTGGTTTAAACTTAAAAATCATTTCTGCTGGTGATATACCTGTTACTGTAGTTGGAGTAGACCTGTAATCAAACAAAAAATTCCATATCAAATCATCGATTTTCTGCCCCTCATTTACCGATCTTTTGAGCCATCTTTTTGCAGTACGCACTGCCCTTTCAGCCAAACCGTTGCTTTGGGGGTGGTATGGAGGATAATGCGTTAATAAAATATTATTATATTTACAGAATTTAGAAAATTCGTAGGACGAAAAATGTGGACCGTTATCCATGCAGATCTCAGTAGGTAGTCCAAAAATGGCAAATTGATCTTGGTGTATGTAACACATAATGCAAGATTTCCCATAATCTTCGATATCGCCATCTATTCCAATCCACCACACCAGTTCCCTAGCCAAAGATTTCATTCTGACAATCCCAAAATGTGTTTCATGGAGTTGTTTTAAAATTTTATTTTGAAGCGAATCTGTAATTACTACCCTATTTGCATAAAACAAACAATCATTTTCGCAGGACAACGCGTTCCGCAAGTTGAAATACTTCTTCAAAGGATTTGGAATAATGTTTGGCCATCCGTTCATTAAAAATGAAAAAACCTGTTTTAAATTTACATCACTTTTAGTTTCTCTTGCGATTTCCTCTTGTGTAATTGTTAAATCCGAAGACAAATTAAAACTTTTAATTTTCGGTTCAGTCCAACCGGTATCATTCCCTACTGGCAGACGCGATAACCCATCCGCATTACAAATTAATGAACTTTTGCGATATTTAATCTCATAATTAAATGAAGATAAGTACAAGGCCCATCTATGAATTCTTTGTGCAGCGACCGCTGACAAACCTTTTTTATTATTAAATATTTCTTGAAGTGGCTTATGATCGCTATAGATTATAAATTTATTACCATATAAATACTTGTAAAATTTTTTAACAGCAAAAACTACAGCTAGCGCCTCCCGATGTAACTGACTGTAATTTTTTTCAGCGGGACTCAAAGTACTAGATACAAAAAGAATTGGCCTTTCTTCATTATTTACTAAGTGAGCTAAAACGGCTCCTACGCCGTAAGGACTTGCATCACAGGAAACAATTAGAGGAAGTTTTGGATCACAAAACACAAACACTTGATAATGATTGTTTGCATTTCGTAAAACTAACTTCGCATGCCTCCGACCATTCAAACTTTTCGTTTTTACGTAAAAAAGAATATAGTGGATGTAATGATGTAGAAAGGTTTGGAACAAATTTACCATAATAATTTACCAACCCCAAAAAAGATTGCAATTCTAACACGTTTTTGGGAGCTGGAGCTTTGATTATTGCATCAACTTTCGTTGGATTTGGTTTAATACCATTTTTTGAAATAATGTGGCCCAGGTATTTGTAGGATACTTTATATTAAAATATAAATCACTTACCTTTTATGCCGTCCTTTTCGATAGATGTTGTACAGGATTTATGTTGACAGAATTTAGTTCATTGAACTGTCATCTATGAGTGTTTATCAAGATTGAAATTGATAATAGATGGCGGTTCAATCAGAATAAAGAATTGCTCAGTTTCATTTCGTAATTGAAATAATAGATCGAGAGGATGGGAAATATAATTTTACTTTGTGAATTATTTTGTCATTGCTAATCATTATCCAAGTGAGCGAGATTGGTGGAACATCGATGGTAAATTATTTCTTGGTGTGCAGTAGAACAAGGGTGTGCAGTAGAACAAGTTCCAATTATTCGTACCAATAATAAAGAATTTTCAAAAAGAATTTGTGAAGAAATTATTGTTATGTTAAAGAAGAGATTAGTTGGTCTATAAGGATAAACGATTGAAGTCGCGCCAGCTCAACTTCAGTGGTGACCCCGACGTGATCCACAAATTCTAAGAATAAAATTATATGGAGCTTGGAGCTACACACACCATTATTTCAAGGTAAATTACTTTATATATTAAAAAGTGAGAAACTCTGTTACCATTGCAAAAGACGCGTTGTGAAAAGAGCGGTGAAATAATATAAAAAAACGCAATTGGCGTCACCATCAAATTTGCGCCAAAAAAGAAAACAAGGAGTGGCTGATTTCAATGACGCTGAAAAATACGATGTCTTCAATCGATCCAGATATATTTTTTTAAATTAAAATTTCAATTGATTAATTGAATAAATATTTCAAAATTAATTTAAAAAAACTAAAATATTAATTTTTTTTTTCTAAATAATATTAAATTTTTTTAATTATATAAACGTATAATCTTAATTTAATTTGCGTGCCTACAGTTCTACCGTCTTGTTCTACATTTAGTTTATATTATATTTTGTGCAACAATATTTGATTTCATCTCAATCGTACGTTCCATCGATCTCGTTCTGTGTGTATTTTTGTTTTTTTTAAGAGAAGTAAGTTCGCTTTTGGAATTGTTTTTAAATTTTATTCCATTTTTGTAATTTTAAATTATTTTTGTGAGACTCAGTGTTTTTTTTTGTCAATATAATCCTTGTGATTTTTTTAATAGAAATTTAGTGTTAGTGTGAGATTAAAATGTCTTTAACACAAAACGCAGCGAGTAACCCCGCAGCGAGTAAAGCCCCCGATAGCGACAAAATAAGGATAGCGACAAATGAGGATCAATCGGTAAATGCGGTAACCGTTAAACTTCCGCCATTTTGGACGTCGTGTCCTTCCGCGTGGTTCATACAAGCTGAATCACAGTTCAGTTTACGAAATATTATTAAAGATCGTACACGGTTCGATTATGTGATAGCTGCTTTACCCCAAGACGTTATAATATCTGTTCTCAATATTATTCAACGTCCGCCGTGCACGAACATGTATGAGACTCTCAAGCAAACTTTAACAGAGAGGCATTCTTTGAGTGAGGAAAGACGTATGGAGAAACTTTTATCAAATACCGAGATGGGAAATCGCAAACCATCCGACTTTTATCGATCACTTGAAATGTTGGCCGGTCCATCAAGTGAACTCTCACGTGAGTTTTTAATGAAGCTTTGGATGCGACGCCTTCCAAATAATATAAATGTAGCTTTGGTTGCGACAGGAAAAACATCAATAACTGAATTAATTGGGATTGCTGATAAAATCTGGGAAGCATCTTACCCTTTGCAGATATCCGAAGTAAAAAATTACACACCTTTCCCAACTACTAGCGCAGTAACCAACAACGCCATAACCGAACTTTGTACAGCCTTAACGAACATGACCCACCGATTTTCCGCAATGGAAAAGGAAATCAGTGAGTTGAGAGCACTAACACCACGCAGTCGTTCGCACTCACGTTCTTTCAACAGAAACTCACGTTCTAGAAGTCGTGGGCGCAGCCAGTCTAAAGGAGATGCAAAGCCGTATTGCTGGTATCACTATAAGTTCGGCGAAAACGCTAAACACTGTCGGGAGCCGTGTCAATATAAAACCAACAACCACAGTCCAAAAAACCTGTAGAGTCTACTGATCCAGCGGCAGTCAGTGGAATTAGTAGTACTCGCCGTTTATTTGTTTTCGATAGTAATAATAAATTAAATTTTTTGATTGATACTGGTGCTGATATTTCTGTCGTACCAAACTCGCATTATCATCACATGACTCAAGATAAGGACCAAGTTCTTTCCGCAGCTAATGGTTCGGAAATAAAAACATTTGGCACTAAACTTTTAAATGTTAATTTGGGACTTCGTCGTAATTTTACACACGTATTTACCGTAGCAGCTGTCTCACGTCCTATCATTGGAGCAGATTTCTTGACGAAATTTGGTCTGATGGTGGACCTTGGAAAGAGACAGTTACTTGATCGTGAAACATCAATATCAGTGAACGCCGTATTTCTTCGTACTAATGTTCCCACTGTTAAAATTAGTGTAGTAGAAAAAAATGAATTTAGCGAAATTTTAAACGATTTTCCAACATTGACGCAAAATCCGAGTTATGACACGCCAGTTTAACACAACGTAGTTCACTACATTACAACAAATGGTAGATTACCATTTGCAAGGCCACGTCGTCTCGATCCCAAAAAGCATACAGTAGCGAAACAAACGTTTGATAATATGGTTAGTCTTGGTATATGTAGGTCGTCATCTTCGCAAGCGTCGTCTCCTCTGCATATGGTTGCCAAGAAAAATGAAAATGACTGGAGGCCGTGTGGGGACTATCGTCGGTTGAATGCGATAACTTTGCCCGATAGATATCCAATACCTCACATCCAGAACTTTTCGTGCCATCTCCAGGGATGCACTGTATTTTCGAAGATAGATTTAGTGCGAGCTTATCATCAAATACCCATTGCAGAGGAAGACATTCACAAGACAGCAATAACCACACCATTTGGTTTGTATGAGTTTGTGCGTATGCCTTTTGGATTGAGAAACGCCGCTCAATCTTTTCAAAGATTTATGCATCAAGTTTTCAACGGGTTAGATTTCGTATTTATCTACATTGACGATTTGTTAATCTTTAGTAAAACTGCAGATGAACATAAGAACCATCTGCGATTAATATTCGAACGTCTCGCAGAATTCGGATTAACAATTAATGCTAACAAAAGTCAATTTGGTACATCGAAACTTGATTTTTTGAGCCACGAAGTCTCTGCAGCTGGAATTCTACCATCAAGAGATAAAGTACAAGTTATTGAACAGTTTCCAACACCCACTAGCATTCGGCAGACACAAAGGTTTCTTGGTATGGTTAATTATTACCACAGATTCGCGCCTCACCTTGCAGATTATTTATCGGTCATATATGAACATTTAGCTTCTCTACCAAAGAAAGGAAAAACAAAGGAATATTCTTGGCCGACATCATGCCAAGAAATGTTTGTGAAAGCTAAGGAATGTCTAGCAAATGCTACAATGCTCGCACACTCAGCTGAAAACGCTGAGCTAAGTATAACTGCTGATGCATCTAATGTTGCTGTTGGAGCTGTTTTACAACAACGACGACCTGATGGAAATTGGGAACCGCTCAGTTTCTTTTCTAAGAAACTTTCAAAAAACTTTCAACTTCATATTCAACAGAACTTTTGAAAAATTTACATTTTTCTACGTTTATTTTGATATTATATTTATTTAACCTAAGAAGGACTTCTTTTAATTTTTTTCTAGTATCATTTTCATCAATACCCCCAATTAAAGTATCATCTAAGTAGCTGATCACCCCCAAAATGTTACTTAAAACCTGATCAACAACACTTTGAAAAATCGATGGAGCAGAGGAAACTCCATACGGTAGCCTTTGGAATTGGAACAACCCTTTATGGGTATTAATGGTTGTTAATGGCTTTGACCTCTCGCTTAGTGCTAGTTGTTGGTATGCTCCCTTAAGATCTATTACACAGAAACAAGAAAACCCCGCGAGAGAAGCAAAAACATCATCTATAATTGGTAATGGATAATGCTCCATATTGACAAATTTATTAATGGTGACTTTAAAATTACCACATAGCCTTATTGATCCGTTTGCTTTGGGAACCACAACCCTAGGTGACGCCCAATCGCTATACTTAACCGGAATTAAAACCTTATCTTCAACCAATCTATTTAACTCTTTTTCTACCTTTTCTTTAATTCCAAAAGGAACTGTATACGCTCTGTGAAATATAGGTTGAAAATGATCTTTAAGAACAATGTCAGCGAAAAAATTTTGGATTGGATCTTTATTATTAGAGTTAAAAATATTTGGAGCTAACACCGTTAATTCTTTTATTAAGGACAACGTCACCTGACTTTTCCTCGGCGGATCCTTAACTTCGGTTTGCAATAATTGGATTATACCTTGATCGCTTCTAACTCCTTGGCTATTGATAGATGCTTGTAAAAATGTTGCTCTCCAGTTTGGAAAAATTATCTTCATCCAATTACGACCCATGATCGGCATAAAATTCGCGTTCGTGTCCAGAACACAAATATTTAACTTAATTTCTTGTCCACTCCACTTGACTGTAACAGATATATCACCCAGAATGTTAACTTTATTTCCTGAAATTACACGTATACTATTAATTTTAATGTCATTTAAAAGCAAATAATTAAAATGGGTATCGTAAAACTTTTTACTAACAACAGAAAAACATGCACCACTATCAATCTCCATTTCGAAAATTTTATTTTCTATGCAAAATTTTAGTATTAATGGAGGTTGAAAACATTCAATATTATACGATAAATTATTAATTTTAAAATTATTTAACTGATTATCTACTTTGCTATCCCATCTACGACCACTTCGTCTGTTTCTGCAAGCCCTTAACGAATGTCCCCGTTGACCGCAATTGTAACATTCCCAATTCCTGGCCACGCATTGATGAAATGGATGGTTACCAGTACATTTATTGCAATTATATATGTACTTTTCTTTACTTAAACTCCTGTTATAACTTTCTTCACTGGAACTCCTATTGGGTTTTGATCTATATGGTGTATAATTTTCTCCACTAGAACTTCTAGTTGATTTAGATCTATATGGTGTAGGTGAACGATATATCGATGTTTTCCTTCCTCTATAGTTTTCGTTACGACTTTTTGATCGACTGCGATGACTTGCACTGGAATAACTTGGTCCTGGTGCCATGTCCACCATATTTACTTGTAATTTTGGCTCTGTTTTAATATTTCTCTGTTCTTTTACTGTCATCTCAATGCTTATCGCTAGCTCAAAAGCTTTTTTATAAGTGAGATCCTTTTCAGAAAGTAAAGCAGTCTGAATTTTTTCTTCACATAAGCCCAACACAAACTTATCTCTAAGCGCTCTTTCCAGAACTCCCCAAAATTGCACGTTGCAGCTAAGGTTTTAAGAACAACTACATATTCACTTACTGATTCATTTTTTGATCTCTCTTGAAAAATTTAAAACTTTCGGCAATTTCTATGTGAGATGGTTGAAAATGATCATTCAAAACCCTGGTGATATCGGCATAACCCTTTGTTACAGGCGAATCAGGATGTAGTAGCCGACATAGTATCTCAAACGTATCCGGACCAATAAATGTAATAAAGAGCGAGACCTTTTTTTCGTCTTGAACGTCATTACATTTGAAAAATTCACCAATTCGCATTAAATAACGCTCAAAATCACCTCCAGGTGTGAATGGTTCAATTGTTCCAATCATTTTATCGAGCTAAATTTATAATTAATTTACTCCAAGATAACGGAAGAACATGTTTTTTTAATTAACCAATAAATTGGTAACCCAAATAAAATAATTTTAATTCACAAATTACCTGCACGATGAAACCTGCTATAGATTTAATTAACTTATATATTATGTATGTATTCCGTAAGTGCTATTTATTTAACCAATACAATTTGGTAACTCTTATAAAAAACGAAAAATTCACTTTTATTGAAGAAACAATTACAGAATTTTTATCAAACACTCTTTCCTTTGTTACGTTGTAACCATTTTATCATGGCAAAACATATTTAATTAAATATAAATTAAACTTTTTATTTTTTAATTTATTTAAACCATGCACTTTTGTTTTATATTTTAAAACAACTAAAAATTGTTAAATACCTGTGCGGTTCGCCTCTATCTCGTCGCCATTGTTATGTTCTCCAAAATTATTAAAACACAATAATCTTATTTAATCAACAGTCAAGTTGAGACTGAGATTATTTATTCACTTAACTAATCACAATTACAAGAGAACTGATCGATGTTATAACAAAACAAGTATTTGAGTAATATCGATCAGTTAGGACCTTTTCTTAGAGTATATACATTTCACATACAACCAATCAAACTCATTAGTAAGATTTGAATTGCGGAGCAGCAATGAAAGTCTCACCAAGGTTTTCAACCGACTATTCCAGATATATGTGACAAAAAAAGTAGATTTCCCGTCGCTCTTCCTTTACGGAAACCGTATTGTCTTTCATTAAGTATTTCTGATGATATAAGAAGCTCATAATTTTAAAATCAATAAACTTCTCAAATATTTTACCAAACCCATTTGTTAAATTCGTGTTAGTAACTTTTTTGGAATTGGCGGTATACTGGCCATTTTTTAAAGAGCATTTATTTTAAATTTTATTGCTTCTTCACATTTACCCGAAACCTAAAGATCAGCATCCAGAACCATCTATCGGAATAAACCTGCGCATACCCACGAGTACTATTTCTGAAAAATGAGGAGCAGAAATGTTTGAATTAAACATATATCTCTAAGCTCCTGCCAATCTGCAACCCAAATAAGACTAGGAATAGATTGAAACTGTTTAGGAACTTGTAAATTTAAATGAGTGGAAATCAAATTATGGTCTGAACCACCTAAAGGTTCTGATACTTTAAATTGTACCAACGAAAGATTATTTAACAAAAATAAATAAAGCAATTTACTAATTTGACCAGGAATTAGGAGCTCTGGTAGATTGTTTGGCCATTATATCCGAGTGAAAATAAATATAAAAATAAAATAATAATATACTACAAATTTTGTTTGACTAAAATGTTTTAGTATCAATAAATTTCTTCCCTTCTCAATAATTAAACCGTTACAAAAATATTTGTTTTTCTGTCGAATTGGCCATTAGAAAAAAACAAATATTATTTAATATTTGGTTCCATAACAAAAATCCCTTAACGATTTAAGTCCTAATATCTATACAGCCCAATTAGACCAGGGTCGATAATTTTTGAAAACAAAAAAAATAATAGTAGGATGAAACCCATTAGAAAAGGAGGAGAATATTATAAAAATGAAAGGAAAAATAATTTACGGGCGATCTGAGGTCGGGAAGGGGAAGGGGTGAGTTTTTAAAGGTAAAAAACGGTTTATCTCGATTTCTGGCAAAACTAAAAGTCCTATGGAAAAAACTTATATGGCAAAGTTGTAGGTAATAAAAGGATCTAAAACTTTTGTATCGACACTTTTTTCACATAACCTCAAAATTTATGTGAAAAATTCAAAAAACCAAGTTTTTGGTTTTTTATTTTTATCTTTTACAAAAAAATTTTTTTTTTCACGAAATTTGGTGAAAACTTACCTTTTTATGTCCCAAATACGCTGTAATTTATTTGATTTGAAATTTTTATTTGTTCACCTTATTTTGAATTAATATCGAAAAAGCACCCTAATTTTCAATCGAAAATTCACCCGTCAAAATATCAGCTTTTTTCAAAAAGTTGGTATGCTTTCTGTTCGTTGAAATCTCTACTTTCCGATGGTGAAAAAAAAAATATATTACTATAGTAAATCTTCTCAGAAAATGCAAAAAATGAATTGAATTTTCGATTGAAAATTAGGGTGTTTTTTCGATATTAATTCAAAATAAGGTGAAAAAATAAATATTTCAAATCAAATAAATTACAGCGTATTTGGGACATAAAAAGGTAACTTTTCACCAAATTTTGTGAAAAAAAAAAAATTGTTTTGTAAAAGATAAAAATGAAAAACCAAAAACTATGGTTTTTTGAATCGAAAATTCAATTCATTTTTTGCATTTTCTGAGAAGATTTACTGTAGTAATGTATTTTTTTTTCACCATCGGAAAGTAGAGATTTCAACGAACAGAAAACCAACCCCCACTTCTTGAAAAAAGCTGATATTTTGACGGGTGAATTTTCGATTGAAAATTAGGGTGCTTTTTCGATATTAATTCAAAATAAGGTGAACAAATAAAAATTTCCAATCAAATAAATTACAGCGTATTTGGGACATAAAAAGGAAAGTTTTCACCAAACTTCGTGAAAAAAAAAAATTTTTTTGTAAAAGATAAAAATAAAAAACCAAAAACTTGGTTTTTTGAATTTTTCACATAAATTTTGAGTTTATGTGAAAAAAGGGTCGATACAAGAGTTTTAGATCTTTTTATTACCTACAACTTTGCCATATAAATTTTTTCCATAGGACTTTTAGTTTTGCCGGAAATCGAGATAAACCGTTTTTTACCCTTAAAAACTCACCCCTTCCCCTTCCCGACCTCAGATCGCCCGTAAATTATTTTTCCTTTCATTTTTATAATATTCTCCTCCTTTTCTAATGGGTTTCATCCTACTATTATTTTGTTTTACTTTTTATTATTTTTAAAGGCTTCTACCCTGGTCTAAATAGTATATTAAACCAAATTATCGAAAACGAAAAAAACAGAAATTTATAGAGCGAAAGCGGCAAAACTTTCTACCATGTCCATTTCTGATAAAAGAAACAAAAGTTTCTAAAAGTGCCATTAATTCTTTAAAGTCTGGTACTTGGCAAGTGTGGGCTTTTTCGCAATTAATTGTAGAAGCGTTTTAAATTTTACACTTATTCAAAATGATCGCAACAACTTTTTTTTTCTATGCTTCCAGAAAGATGTTGATTGCTCAATAATTTTGTTTAAATGAATCTGCCATTCATCGCCTTTATATTATACAGTAAAATCGATGAAATTTCAGCCTTCTGATGTTGATGTTCTGATATTTCTTACGGAAATAGAAACAAGCGTTCAGAAAATCCCGAAAGCAATAACATATTTCTGCGTTTCAGGAATATTTTCACACTACGACACGAAAAATAAAATCACCTGCAACTACAAAATGGCTCTTCTCTATGCATCAATGCATTTTGAACATATTAAAAAATTGGGCTGTTTTGTGTCATTATTTCGATTATACGTATCGAAAAAGAGGTATTGCAATTTAAATATTTATTTTCAAACCTCGAAATCAAGGCGTATTTACTTCTTTTAAAAAACTTCTTTCGCAATTTTGATAGATTTAATCCTCTATTTCATAGAAATACTATCTTACTCCACAAGGTGTGTGAAGAATCGAAATAAATATTGTTATAGTAATGGTTTTTGAAGTTTTTTCCATATAAAAAATTGGATTTATATATATGTATATTTTTTTAATTGAAAGTTAGGAAGTTTTTTTAGCGAAAAAAAAAGTTGTCGCAAATCTTGGGGAATGGCATATAAACTGAAAGGTGGGTCCAAAACAATCCCCTACCTCAAGTTATAGCATAATTGGTAAGCGGGTTTAGCCACAGCACCAGCTTTGGTTTCAAATGTAAAATTTTGGTTATCAATTTATGGCCTGTTTAAGGTAGCAAACCTGGTATTTTGACTTATTTCGCTTAAATTGACATCTAGAGATTACCGCCAGCATATTTTTTCAATTTTTTTTTTGACAAAAATTTTGCAAAAAAAGCATGGGTTAACCCCTTACCTGTTTTTTTAGCGAAAAAAAAAGTTGTCGCAAATCTTGGGGAATGGCATATAAACTGAAAGGTGGGTCCAAAACAATCCCCTACTTCAAGTTATAGCATAATTGGTAAGCGGGTTTAGCCACAGCACCAGCTTTGGTTTCAAATGTAAAATTTTGGTTTTCAATTTATGGCCTGTTTAAGGTAGCAAACCTGGTATTTTGACTTATTTCGCTTAAATTGACATCTAGAGATTACCGCCAGCATATTTTTTCAATTTTTTTTTGACAAAAATTTTGCAAAAAAAGCATGGGTTAACCCCTTACCTGTTTTTTTAGCGAAAAAAAAAGTTGTCGCAAATCTTGGGGAATGGCATATAAACTGAAAGGTGGGTCCAAAACAATCCCCTACCTCAAGTTATAGCATAATTGGTAAGCGGGTTTAGCCACAGCACCAGCTTTGGTTTCAAATGTAAAATTTTGGTTTTCAATTTATGGCCTGTTTAAGGTAGCAAACCTGGTATCAATTTTCTTTTCACTCCCACTGATGTATTCTCAAACCACGTTACACTGTGAGTGTAATTTTTGTCTTGCCTGCCGGGAATTCGGCTTCTTGTTCAATAAGTTGGTCAGTTAGAATAAATTGATTCTTACCTTTAATTCAATAATGTAACTCTTACGAAAACGCTTAATAACATTAAATGAACGATAAAAGTGATGCGCGAAATCTGTGGAAAATGTTAAATAAATTTGTTTTTAATAAATCAAAGAACTCGAAAGTTATTAAAATTAAAAATAGTCAGGGTCAAACAATCGATGATAAAACGCTAACCTGTAATTGGTTTAATGAATATTTTGTCAATTGCTTGATGTTCTGTTACCTCAAAATATGGCTTCAAATGAAGAGAGTATTGACCAAAATGTTGTTGTCTTCTACCCTAACACCAACTAATCTCCAAGAAATTACCGAAATTATTAAGAATTTAAATCAATTTTAAAGGATTTGATAAAATATTATCTAGATTCTGCTTCCACTACAATGAAATAGTATCCCCAAAATTGGTTGATCTTATCAATCAGTCAATGGAATCTTATTGCTTTCCCGATGTTCTCAAAGTAGCGCAGGTATGCTCTGTATTCAAATCCGGAGATTCTTATGAAGTTTCTAATTACAGACCGATATCAATTCTCTCTACGTTCTCAAAATGCATGGAAATTGTCATATATAAACAATGCAAAAGTTTTGTTTAAATAATAAAATCATAAACGAAAATCAATTTGGATTTATGAGTGGGTCAAGTACATTAGCAGCTACTGGTCAAATGATTCTAAAGTTAAAAGAGGGGCTAGATAGAAAATTATATACTTCATGTATATTTATAGATCTTCAGTAGGCGTTTGACACTATAAAATCAGCACAATTATTGTTTAAGTTACACAAAATAGATGTAGGTACTAATGAGCTTAAAATATTTGAATCATATCTAAAAAGTCGCTCTGAGTTTGTGAAAATTGATGAAACTTTAAGTTCTTCTCTAGATATAAAACATGGTGTTCCCCAAGGCTCCCTATTGGGTCCTTTATTATTTATAATATGTATATGTAAATGACCTATTTGGTCTGTATTTACATGGAAAACCTCAAATGTATGCAGATGACACTGCAGTCCTATATAACGAATTGAGTTGCGATGATCTCATGTAAATGCAAGAAGACATGTATAAAATAAATGAATGGGCGGTCAGTAATCATATCAAATTATAAACAAATTATTAAAATTTTGATTTTTAATATTTTAAATTTTGACTTTACAAACATACGTATACGGCACAATTTAATAATAAATAGAACATAGATCTTTTAAAAAATAAATAAAAAATTAAATAAAAAATTAGCTAGGTTACATTTACTATCACAGAGTTTAGTATACGCGGTTTTTATCCCGTCATGTGGCGTTTTATTTTATAAAAGAGTTTATTCAAAACATGTTTCGGTAATATTGATTACCATCATCAGTTGTATGTAAAATTAAACTAACATAAAACAACAAATTAAAATCAAAATGAGACTAAAAATGTTTTTATGAAAACTGTAACGGGTGTTGGTATTATTGTTATGATTTAATTGTATTAGTGATTTCAATCAGCTGTTGCAAGTAAAGTTTCAAAAAGAGAATTCTGTTTGAATATTAATTTGTCATTAAGAATTTGATGACTGTTGTTTTTAAAAGCTTTATATATTTCAAATTCTTCCAAAGTGTCCAACAGTCGACCTTTATTACAATAGTGTAATGATGTTACCTCTTCGTCGAAGCTTGTGTGGTTATGGCCGGAGTTTATTAAATGTTGGGCATAATTGGAAGTGCTGTTTGCTGTGTGGTTTTTTCCTGGTAGATGTTCCTTATATCGTTTTAAAAGGCACCTTCCCGTTTGGCCGATGTAAAATTTGTGGCATGTTTGGCACTCAATTTTATACACGCCTGTAGATTTTGTTAAATCTGTTTTCGTTCTTTCTCTTAATTTGGCTTTCACATTGTGTTTCGTTCTTGTACCGATTTTGATATTGTATCTGTGTAATACATTTTTGATGGCATAAGGTATGAACAACGAATAATCAGAGCTAATATATATTGCATCGGTATTTGAGTTAATTGTGTTGTTGTTGATTCGGCTCTTGTGTTTTTTAATTAAGTTGTCTATTAAGGTTGCGTTGTACATAATACTATGATTCGCCTTGTAGCCCCAAAATACCCTAAAACTTTACATGAACTAATACCAAATAACTACCTCATTACGGCAGCATTACTATCAAGGACTTACAATACTACGATTCGCCTTGTAGCCCCAAAATACCCTAAAACTTTACATGAACTAATACCAAATAACTACCTCATTACGACAGCTTTACTATCAAGGACTTACAATACTACGCTTTGCCTTGTAGCCCAAAAATACCCTAATAACGAATAACTATCTTATTACGGCAGCTTTAACAACAAATCCTAGGGTTTGCTTTGTAGTCTTAAAATACTAAAAAAACTATTTTATAAAATATATTACAACCAACTGCCTCATTACGGCAGCTCTACAATCAAGGACTTACAATCCTTGGGTTTGCCATGTGAGCGATGCATGGTCGGTAATGACTTTAAAATGTACACCTTCGATGTAATTCCGAAATTTTCTAATTGCTTCGATCACTGCCAAACACTCCTTTTCTGTAGCCGAATATTTGGTTTGAGCGTGTGTCAGCTTGGTTGACATGCATGCGATTGGTTTCTCCTGATCTCCAACTC
Organism: Diogma glabrata; assembly: GCA_963693315.1. Lineage (NCBI taxonomy): Eukaryota > Metazoa > Arthropoda > Insecta > Diptera > Cylindrotomidae > Diogma > Diogma glabrata. Next base: position 383,678,655 of record OY856187.1, on the reverse strand, counting down.
CTTGAGTCAGTACGGCTCCAATTCCAACGTCCGATGCATCTGTTTGGATTGTAAATGGTTTATCAAAGTCTGGACTTACCAATATCGGCGAACTAACTAGAGCATTCTTCAGAGCAATAAAAGACTTGTCAGCTTCAGTTGACCATTCAAACTTTCTTTTATCTTTTGTTTTAAGCAAATCAGTCATTGGTGCAATTAATTCGGCAAAGTTTTTAACAAAACGTCTGTACCAGTTTGCCATTCCTATTATTCTTCTTAAATCTTTTACTGTTTTTGGAGGTGAGATATTCAAGACTGGGTTGATCTTCTCTGGATCCATCTGTAATCCGTGCTCATCCAATATATATCCTAGGTATTTCAGTTGTTTAACACAGAACTTTGATTTATTCGAACTTATGGAGAACCCACCTGTTTTCAGTCTTTTCGCGACAACCTTCAATAGCTCGATATGCTGCTCGAATGTATCGGTGGTTATAATGATGTCATCGATATACACGAATACATTTGGTTCCAGATCGTTTCCTATGCATCTATCCAAGGCTTTACACAATGTTTGGGCACTGTTGCAAAGACCGAAAGGAAGACGTTTGAATTGAAAATGACCTCTTCCTGTCACATTAAATGCAGTCTTTTGTCGTGATTCCTGTTTCAGCTCAATCTGCCAAAAAGCATCCGAAAGGTCGATAGATGACAGATATTTTGTCGCTCTAAGTTGTCCTAGAATCCTACTTATGTTTGGCAAGGGGTACGCATCCTTAATCGTCAAGCTATTCAACCCTCTTGCATCAAGACAAAGTCTTACTTTGCCACTTGATTTCCTTACAATTACAAGAGGATTGGCCCATTCACTCCTTGCTGGCTCAATTACCCCAAGCTGTAACATTCTATCTAATTCCATATCCACTTCTTTCTGTCTATATGGCGAAATCGGATATGGCCGTTTAACTATTGGCTTAGAATTCGGATGTGTTTCGATTTCATGTTTTAAAATGTTTGAACATCCTAAAAATCCTTCGGTAGACATTTCAAACTCGGCAATTGTATCAGTCAGTGTTTTCGTTTCCCCTTTAGAAAGCCCAATTCTCTCCTCTTCAGCATCACCCTTTGAAAATCTTGGACGAATCCCAAACGTTTCCCAAAAATCTATTCCCAACACTAACTCTTTCGCGATTGACGGAATTATCAAGGTTGGCACCAGTGAAACTCTAGTTAAAACTTTGTACGGAATTAGGACCTTACAAATTGCCTTATGAATTGTACCATCTGCAGCCTTTATGGTACAATTATCACTCTCATTTGCTAAATTTAAACTTTTAATTAACTCTAAACCACCCTTACCTAATATTGTGCAACTGGCACCGGAATCTAGAAGACCCTTCATTCTTTTCCCCAATATTTCGACTTTTAAATACGGTCGTCGATCTTTGTTTAGATTTATGATCTCAGGGACAATTTTTATATTCTGAAGTTGGTTTGATCTTAGGTTCTTGTTGCAAGCCACTGTATTTAGGAAAGAGGAGCGGCTTCGCGGTTCTCTTCGTTCCCATTTTCGTTTCCCGATTCCTGAAAACTTCTAGGTTGTTCATCTCTGCCTCGAGTTGGCTGGCCTCCTGTGAAACTTTGGTTATTTCTCTTCCTATAATTTATATGATTTCTGCATGCCATTGTCGTGACGCCCACGGTACCACAATAAAAGCAAAATATTCTTGTCTGTGGTCTTTGACAATCCCTATGTGTATGGCCAGGCAAGTCACAATTCCAACACCCCGATCGATATGCATGGTTTATGTTCTGCTCTGCCAATCTCTCCAGTGACCGTTCACGTCCTCGAAACTGGTTTGATCTATTACCTATTTCTCCATAAGAATTTCTCCGTTGAACTATCTCAGCTTCACTTACTTCTCTCGCTTCCTGCTGTTCCGCAGCAAACAGTTCCCTTGATTGATTACCACCGCTATGTAACTGTCGCCTACTTCTATCAGAAATCCCTATGTTCGTATTTTCTCTTCGCAAATTATTTGGTTCCATGAATCTTCCTGCATCTCTTTCTCCATAATTTGCAAAACTTACTCTTTTTCTTTCGTCCCTAGGCGTCCAATGCGGAGAGCATGACGGTTCAACAAAAGCTAAATTTGAATACTGTAACGAGTTGGCTCTACGTTCCATCAAGAGTTTTGTTTCATCTAGTCGCCGGCAAAGTTCTATCAGCTGTGCTAACGACTCAACATTAGTGGTTGCGAAGTGAAAGGCATACTCTGGCAGCATGTTCTTTTGGACAATGTAAATTTTAAAATTCTCATCTAACCCTGGTTGTGCTCTTTGAAACAATGTTTTCATATCTGTTATAAATGATGAAAATGGTTCGATTCTTCCTTGTACCCTATTATTTATTTCCTCACGCAAAAAGAAGTCATAATTCTTAGGTAGAAATTCACGTTTTGCTTCTTCAATAAGATCTTGCCAATTACCAAACCCATCAACATTGCCCCAATACCACTTTTCTGCTTTCCCTGTAAGTAAATAGTGAGCGTTTACTAAAAGCTGCTCTGAACTAACACCTTCCCCTTTAGCAAAAACTTGTACACGTGTCAGAAATTCACTCAGGGATAGACCCTTTCCATCTCCACTGAAAGTCAATTTCCATCTATGTACGTTGACTGAACGATGCTCACTCAACTTTGATTGTTGGTTTTCTGCCATCGACTTTTCCCCGTCATCTTCCGCATCACGAAATTGCCTTGCCGAATCCCGTGATGGTTCTTGTGATTTCTTAGGTCGTGTTCCTGTTTCTTCAACATTACCAAAACCTGGATGACTGTACCTCTTACTTTGGAATAAATCTTTCAATGCAAGACCAGTTTTACTTCTGCCACGTCCAAATGGTGAACGTTGCACTGGTGGTTGATATTCTCCATTGATCCCCAACTCCCGATCATTCAAGTCACTATAACTTTGATGAACCCTCAAATCAGATCTTAAGTTTTGTTGAGTTTCCACGGAATTTCCAAAATTTGCAATCCTTGCTGTTTCACCTTTAGAAAGCATTGAGTGTAGTTCCAAAAAACTTTCCAGCACCTTATCGGGATCACTAAATTGTCCAGTATAAATCCTATGTAACCGGTTGATCCATGCGGCAGCTCTTGATCTCAATTGTTCTAAGCGATCTATGTCTTTAAGCTGAACTGCGTCCTTATAATTTTCTCGGATATCCGCCAATGCTAGTTTTGCTTTAGTTGTCTCACTATCAGTATTTCGAGAGGTTTCCGATGGAGTCTCTTGTTCGCCTTTTCTTTCCTTCACCAAAACAGATCGAATAGCTTTCGTTTCTTCACGTACCGATGATAACCCACATATATTTCTTATTGACAGCTCATATTCCTATTCTTCCGGTTCCAGGTAAATTGGTTCAAAAGAAAGCCATGAAATTTTACTCGCCATATTAAAGTTCCAAGAATCACAATGCAAAACAATTACCAACAATATATTGCTACTTCTACTACGAGCTACAATATGGAGATGCGATAACTATATATCATTCCATAACACGATTGCACAGATTTATTTATAACTAGTGTAAAGTTAAAACTAAGGCACAAAACCGTTCGCAAAATTCGACTACTAAAGAAACAATCTGAACCTTCAAAAAATATCCAAAATTTATCTTCCCACACTCACTTTGGTCTGTATTTTAGAGAAAACTCAATGCATTACAAGAATATAACCAAAAAAAAAATTATTTTATTTAATTAAAGCTTTATCTATCTCTTTTATTAAAATTTGCGTAATTTTACACTTATTTTCTAAAATTATATTCCAATTTTGTTTCAACACCACGCCAAAAATCATCAATAAATCGCAAGAACATCAATTCTATTATACTTTCGATAACTATTCTTCAATTTAATTATTATTTAAACTCAATTAGTTAAAGATTTGTTATTAAATTTAATTTCTATATAAAATATGTAACTCACCCCTATAACGCTATATAAATTTTTTTTCTTCTAGCTTCAATCTTTGTGATGAACTTAATATCGTATGAATAGGAGAACCACTCAATAATTGAAGTTTATTCCTTATTTGATTGGCCTATATTGCATTCACGTTTAAAACTCGTCACTATTATCTTCTTTTCTTCTAAACATTTTTACAAACTTATTACTTTTTATAAACTTTCTTTCATCAAACAAAAAAACTGATTTACTAAACATTTGTGATATTTTTATATTTTATATATTTTTTTTCAATAATCTAATTTTACACATAACGAAACACAAAACAATTTACACTTAAAAATTTTTTTTTCTTTAATAACCCCAAAAAAAAACGAACACAATAACAAAACTAACCTCTAATATTAACCACAGTTTGTTAAATTACACTACAATATCACTTATAATATTAACACTTATTAACACTGTAACCATTACCCACATAATTTTTGAAACAAAGGAAATTGCTTATGTCTGGAATATGCCTTGCAAAGATGGTGTTTTTTCTGCCTGTGTCTCCCCACAAGGGATGCCAAATATAACGTCGCCCTTTGGCCACGCGATATTAATTTTGTTTTGGTGGAGGGATGGAGCCTTGCAGTGCATTTCCTTACCTCAATTTCCTTTGTTTCTCTTATACTAACACTAACACTAACACAATTATAACTGGTAACACAAAATCACTAATTGTTTCAAAATCGAAGAAAATCCCCTTACAATACCGCCCAAGCCTTCATTCAACCATTCCCAAAAGCAACTAAAAATTTAATTAAAATAATAAATAAAAATTTCCAAATATTTGATTAAGACATTATAATTAATTATTATTAGGCATATATACATATATAATTATACATTACTAAAATATTTTTATTATTTTTTTTATCCCAATCGTTTCTCACCCTTTTGTACTTCAATCCCAGCTGTTCCTCAATATTTCCTGGCTCCAATTCCAACTTGTCTGGCTTGGTGCGGCTCGTGTCCCAATTTTTTCTAGGTGATGGTTTTCCCCAATTTAGCACCAGAGATGTTTCTTCTTCGATTTTCCAAACTTCAAAGAGACCCTTCACTCCATCATCAATTTTATTTATAGTCTCGTTTTTCTAATTTCCCCAATCCATTATTTCCGGCAAGATTTTTATAATCATGTCTTGCATGATGTACACATAAAATATTCCAGACATTTTCTGTTCTAATTTATAATTTCCCTTTATTTTTATTGAAATTACCAGATATGGTTAAGGTAGATGTTGTTTTTCTTTAAAACTTTTATTCCTACAGGCATTTGATATTCTTCTTTATCGATTTCCCCTTTACTTTTTTTTAAATCAGTTTTACAAAGATCAGCTGGTGTATATTAATGTATATATAGATGCAACATGTATTGGTTTTAATTATTGTGTCTTTCAATTTATTTGTTTTTCTTTTATTTTTTGAATTATTTTATTTTATACTAATTACAACTAATACAATATATATGATCAACACAACAATTAAATTTACGTAAACAATGTGATGCGTTCAATGAAATAAATTTAAATCTATCTTTATATAATACAAACATTACCGTATTTTTAATTTTACGTTAAAACAGAAACAATTATTATTTTACTATAATTACAAAATTTGCCTTTTATTTTTATTGAATGAAATACGATAGTATAAAAATTCAGTTCCTGATTGAAAACGACACAACAAATAATTTTGATTTGATTTGAAACTCAATGTTTCTAACAAAAAAAATCTCCCGCGTTACAGAATGTAAACATTTGACTGAGTATCTTTCAGGGCATCTTTCGAGATTAAGGATCGTATCCACTGTTTGAGATGCTCAACCAGATCTACTAGGTTTAGTGAATGCGCATACTCTGGATGTTCGAATAAAATCCCTGAGACCTTTAGGATTTGTCTGTAGATTAGATACGCCTATGGAATCATTTAACAATTCCATTGGTCTTAAGGTTTTAAGTTGTTATCCTGATTTTATGAGAACCCAAGATGTTTATAAGTTCTCGATAAAACTTTGATTCAAAATATGATTAGTCAATAAATCCTTATAGTTGCTGTCTCAGCTGTTCCATCCACAAAGAGTGACGCTTGTAGATACCTAGTACAACGATGGATTGAAGTCAATATGTACCAATATTCATGTAATTGAGGTAGCGGCCAACTTTCAAATCTGGCCGACGGAACAGGTTTCTAATCGAATTCTGAGTAAGTGTGTTCCGGGATAATCTTAAACTAGGGTCAAATAATCTATGTTTAGATTTAAAAGTGAATCTGCTTAGGGAGTAAGGTAAAAATGGACGAATTGTGTTAGTCGAAGTTTCAAACTAAATCAGGTTGCCAGCATTTTATGTGGAGATGGGTTCTAATTTTCATTTACAACCTATGATTTGTAGTGTTGATATGAGATGTTACAGGTCTGGATTGAACTCTTGAAGCTTAATGAGTTTATCGACATCTAATCCAGCTTAATTAATTGACATATGCTCCGTGCATGATAACGTGTTTGCCACGAAGTTTCCATGTCAGTGTTGTGTTGAATATCATTAGTGAACTGGGAGACGAAATCAAGATAACAAGCCTGACAAGGACTTTTCTTGAGCGTACACTGTAAACAAAAGATCTTCTACAAAGTAACGAAAGTTGTAACTTTATATATGTATAAAAGTTCGTGATCAGATAGAGAAAAATTCTAAAAGTTACCAAAAACCTATGTTATATTGTTCCAGTACCGCCCCTAGTCCAGTATTACTTGAAGCATCCGTTTTGATGCAAAATCCAACTTTTTGGGTCGGATGAGCCAAGAGTTGGCAGATTACAAGTACCAGTTTGATTTTTTCAACAGCTATATTGTATTGTACATGCCCAATGAAGACTCATTGTTCTTTATATTAGCCAGCTCAGCGATAAAACCATTAAATGGAAAGATTATTTCGGCTAGATCTACCATACCAACAAATCTGTAAACTTGTCAAACAGACGGATGTGTGCAAATCACGTCAGAGTTACCAAGAATGGAGTATGGTGAACACATCAAATAATCAAAAGTAACTAAGTATGCTACTTTATTAAACAAACTTTAATCATACCTTTAAATTTATCATATACAAAAAATTATGTCTCTTGGATAGATAGACTCGAACAATGGTTTATAAAATTCTATATTTATTAGCTTATATGTTATATGTATAATGGAATATATTGTTTATGTAGGGAAATACCCAAACACATATAAATAGGTAATTACAATTTTTATGATGCAATTTATTTTACTTTAGATTACACCAAGAATCCTAATCTGTTCTGGCTTTTTTTAAATGAAAAAATAAAATCATGCTCATGATTAATAATCTGACCACCACATATGTAACAATCTACTAATTAGCCGATACCGAATTTTTAGGATTTTCAAACCTCTCTTTATTTAGATCACTGCTCACTTCGTACTCCAGTATGGCCAGTATGGGAACGTTATCATTTAAACGCCCTTCCTCAGCAATTTTTTTTAGCATCAAAAATCAGCCTCAATTTTTTTACAGACAAAAATATGTTCGTGTATTCTATAATTTTAGTTCAACTTAAAATAAATTAAAATTATAGCATTAACTTAAATTTGGTACAATTAACAAATCGTTTTTAATGTTTGACAAAGCATTTGTAAAACACTAAAACCGTTTTGTCAATTGTAATTAATTTCAGTTGGTTCTACAAAATTAATTTTGTTGAACTAATAATAGAATACACCGACACAATTTTTTTAATGAGGACTGCTGTTGTATCACACCATTTTCGGGTTTAAGTTGGTTACTGATTTCTTTGTTAAACTTAAAGAATATTTTTCGTTCAATTATATGATCTGTTGTTTACGTTTATGTTGTTAACCCTATTCTATATCCTTCATTACCGTACAAGAATCCACTGGAAAAAAGACTTTCGTTGAGAATAACGCCTTCTATGTAACACTGCAAAAAGTTGTTAAAATAATCCCAACAGGCAACTTCAGAGTATTTCTTGATGACTTCAAGGAACAGGTTTGTCAAAATTTCTCTGACGAAAAAGAGTAGGGCTCAAATAATTTACATCTCAAATTATTTTCCGAACAAAACGATTCACCTGCAAAAATATATTTCACCTAATTCATATGTTCAACATCAAATAGGTTTCGTGTAGCATCATTATTTTTTGTGCGAGAACAAGTGTTTTATATATGTGGGAATTCATGTTCTGAACCACCCAAAACGTTGGAAAGGTAAAAAACTGTCCTATTGAGAATATATACAATAATTGGTTTGCTTACACTAGTAAAAATATGAAGAAAAAAATTTTTAGAGATGGCAAAATGGTCAAGCATTTTTGAGATTTTCCCCCAATTTGAAAGATCCAACCTTTCCTTAAAACATGCAAAAATTTAAAGATAGCGTTTTTTTTGTTCTAATTTAAAGATGTCAGGTCAAAATTTCACATTTAGATGCAATTGAAGATCTAGTCGACTGACGCTGAATCCATTCAGTTTTGACCGACTAAATGCTTGGCAAACAAGTTACATGTATTTAATGTTTGATCTGAGAACAGGATGGTTCGAATGATATTAGAAAATTCAAATTTAGGCTAACTTTAAAAACAAATTTCAAGAGCCATTCTCTCATTCGATTTCTACGATTTCTTGCGTATTGGAAAGGTAAAAACTGGCCTATTGAAAAAAATATACAGTAAATTTTTTGTTGACATTATTAGACATATTAGAAAATAAGTTTTGTAAAGATGGCGTAGCAGGTGTAGGTCAAGCATTTTTGTAATTTTTTGTATCATTCAAGATAAAAAAGTTTAGTTTGAAAACTAAAATGTTTGACTTTAAAAAATTTAAAAAATGCTTGTCGCATCAGCGACATCTTTAAAAAAATTATTTCATAATATTTCAAGGTAAGCAAAAAGTTTTCTGGGTCTTATTAAAAAGGCCAATAGGTCAGTCAATAGCTTTTACAAAATTTAAAGAACCGATGACCTGTTTTCTTGTAATTTGATTTCAAAGTCCTCTAAGTTTGAATTTCATAAATTTTTCAGTCCACAATTTCGTCCAAATCATTTCATTTCTTCATCTTGAACTAAAATATTGTCAGCTTAGATGCACATCTTTAAAAATAAATATCTATTGAAAAAAAACGTTCTATTTACATATTGGCATATTTGAATTTTTAGAAATCTTTTATACTACCAAAACAACATCTGGACAAGCATCAACTCCTGAAATAATGCTTGAAATATGTTCATGGTCTAAGTTCGACGAGAAACTGGCAGCTTCAATGGCCATACTTGCTACTAAGGAAGATTTCAAACTATTGCAAGGTAGCATGGAAGAAGTGCAACGAGCAAATATCGCTATGCGCAAGGAAATAGAAGACTTAAAAATTAATGATGTTAAATTGCAGGCAAGACTTGAACAGTTGGATAAAATATCGCGTAGCCTGAATTTTGTGGTAAGCGGTCTTGTGTGCACGGACCACATAAGGCCAAAACAATGTTTAAGGAGCTGTGTAAAAATGCACTCAATCTTGACGTCATTGTTAAGAAGGTGATTAAATTAAATAAACAATATAAGTTTATAATGGTATCGGAATCTGCAGACAAAGTTTATGAAATTCTGCGTAGTAGCGGTAAGTTGAAAAATACAAGGGTGTTTGTTCAAGGGGATCTCACCGTGGAAGAACGCTCACAAAAATACCACCTTAGACAGGTGAAAAAATTGCTACAGAAATTCGACCCTACACTGTCTTTCCAATTCAAGGGTGTGGCACTATGGGTGAATAGTAAGATGTTCAAATGGAATAAAGGCGAAATAAGTTCTAATATAAGTGAGGATAAAAACTATATTGTAGACCACCAAGGCCGGATTAGCCTCGAGTAACCAGAATGCAGATGACACGACCGCATAACAATTAGCTGGCTGTCAGATTATTGCATATAATGTTGCTAATTTAAGTAATAAATTTATATATAGTAATTTTTTTTCTTTTATAAATGAATATGATATTATATTTTTGTTTGAAACTCATGTAACTAATGATAAACGTAATCTTTTTGAGTTTAGTTTTAGGGATTACAACCTTTGTTGGATCGACGCAAAGAAAACTCATAATTTTGGACGTGCAAGTGGTGGGTGTCTGTTTGGCTACAAAAAGGCTATAGAATCAAAATTTTCACTGGAATTTGTGCAGGAAGAAGACAATGTCATGCTAAAAGCCAAGCTGAAAAATCGTACAATATGTTTTATACCAAAATACTTAAACTGCAATGGTTGGTTGCTTGATTTTTTTAAACTACGAAGCCAAATGACACTGTTAAAGGAACCCGCTTATTGCCTTATTGGCAACCTAAATGCTCGGACAGGAAGTGAACAGTTGTTGGAACATAAATTATTGGGTAGACAGCAAATAATATCAGTAGATCGTAAGTCTAAAGATATTTTTATAGATAGTAGAGGTAAAAAGCATTAGAACTACTGGATGACGTCGGTGGAATTAGTTTAAATGGCAGAGTTGCAGGGGATTCTGAAGATAAATTTACCTTCTTTAGTAGTAGAGGTAAGTCGGTCATTGATTATTTTTGTTGTTCGATGGATTTTTTAAATATAATAACCGACTTCTCCGTACTAACTAAACCGTATTCCGACCACATGCCACTCACTTTAAAAATTGTTCTCACAAGCGAGACATCAAAACATAACAGAGAAATCAAACTACCACCTAAATTAATATGGCGTCTAACAAAAGCGGAAATTTACAAACCAAAATTGTAGGCTACTGTAAACTTAAATTCATGCAATGACACAGTATGTATTAATGAAAAAATTAATTCTCTCAAGAAAAAAATAATTGATGCGTCTGACCATCATCTTAATAAGAAAAGGTTTGAACGCAAGAATGAATGGTTTTACTCCCAATGCTATAACGCAAGCACAAAAATGTTCGCTTGTCTAAGATCCTACCACAAGAATATGTCCACCACATCTAGAATTGAGTATACTACTAGCCTGCAAAAATTCAAAAAGCTGTGTTAAGAAAAAAAGTACACGTACATGGAGAACCAACTCAATAAACTAAACTCCGTCTACGATTCTAAGCAATGGTGGTCATTGGCCAATTTAATTAAACAATCTAAAATAACTATTAGCCCTAAGGTACAAATGGAGGAATTTTATAACCACTTCAAAAATCGGCTGTCTTCTAGGACTGACGTAATTGATGCACCAATGGCTGTGGTATATACTACTGATCCGCTTTTAGATACGAAAATTGATAAGCAAGAATTCAACTCGTGCTAAGGAACGCGAAAGACAAGAAAGCTGCTGGACAGTACCGTATCCCAAATTTTATAAAAACTCTCCTGACATTCTTTTAGATGAAACAGTTATACTATTTAATGAAATACTGGAAAAAAAAGTATCCCGGCGTCGTTTCGGAGGTCAATAATTTTACCAGTTTTCAAAAAAGGAGATATTACTGATGTTAACAATTATAGGGGTTTATCTTTAGTGGATGCGATTTATAAGCTTTTCACCAGTATTCTTCTGAACAGGATCAATTCTTGGGTAGAACATAACAATATACTAAACGAATACCCAGCCGGCTTCCGTAAAAATTATTCCACGGTTGACAACGTATTCAATTTAACCAGTATAATCCATTTACAATGGGAAAAGAAAAGGAAAAAAAGTGTACGGCTTCTTTGTGGACTTCAGATCAGCCTTTGATACTATCATTAGAAGTACAATGTTCTATAAATTATCGAATATAGGCCTCTCAAGCAAAATCTTAAACATATTAAAACTTCTATACACAAATACAGAAGCCACAATCTGGAACGGCGAAAAAATGTCTGAACGATTTGCAGTGCTGCAAGGTGTCAACCAAAACTGTGTTTTGAGTCCTATGCTTTTTTCACTATTTCTCAATGATCTACATGAGGCGCTACCTGGCGGAACAAAAATTAAAGACACGATAATCCGTGTACTATTATATTCTGATGATCTTGTGATAGTAAGTGTAAGTGCAAAAACGTTGCAAAGTATGTTGGATGCACTAACGGAATATACCAGAAAGTGGAATTTAATTGTAAACCTTCAGAAGTCAAAGGTAGTGGTGTTTCGAAAAGGCGGTAGATTACTAGCTGGTGAAAAGTGGACGTTTGATGGTAATAATGTGGAAATAGTAAATGTTTATAAATACCTTAGGGTGACATTAACGTATAATCTCTCGTTTAACAGACACCTAGAGGAAAAACTGGTATGCTCAAAAAATGTCATTAACTATATATGGTCTCCATTTATCAAAAACCCAAAAATATTATCGTCTTCTAAATTTAAAATATTTGAGGCAGCCTCCAGAGCAATAATGTTTTACGCGGGGCAAATTTGGGGGTATAAACAATACAAACAGGTGGAAAAAATCCTAAGATGTTTTTTGAAAAGAATGTTTTATTTGCCTTGGAATACGCCAAATTACATGCTGCATCTGGAAACCGGGCTCGACCGCTTGTACCTATATACACTTACACATTTTGATTACGTGCGTAAAATATTAAATTACTCTGATGGCAGACTGCCTAAAATCTTAGCCTTAGAGACAATTAGTAATAAAATCTTCTGGGTGTCAGAATGGGAAAATATCTACTCTAAGGCTGGAATAAACTTGGACTTTTCAACTCAATTTGCCTCCTGAAAAATCACTCACAAGCAAGCTCTGCACTACCTGGAACAGGTACATTGGGATGAACATGTCAATCAGGCTCGGCTGTCACAATACCACGATGAATACTGCAATCTAATGTACTCTAGCGTTCCAAACTATTTTGATGATAAACATTCTGTTGATATGATTAGTAGGATCTTCAAAACCCGTGGTGGTCTGCTAAATATAAATGCAAGGGCTTTCAAAGCGGGTACTAATGGGATTTGCATGATATGTAATCTGGATGAAGCTGAGAATACCTACCATTTTGTTTCTCGTTGTCCAATTTATAAAAATATAAACCTTAACAAGGGAAGAATGCCACGTAATATTGAACGGAAAAAATTATGAGTCTCTTTGCTCGTATCTAGTATATAGTATTAAATATCGTTCGCTATTAATTAAAGAATTTAACTAATTATTATACAATACAATTGAATTGTTAATTTTAACTGCTGTACATTTAGATACTACTACTAAGTTTTTCTTTTTTCCATCTGACAGACAACTTTTTGTTATTGTCAGCACTCATTATATTTTATTGCATACTATGTTTGTTTAGGTTTTGAGTATAACACTGTATAATTTCAATTAATAAAATATTATTATTATTTCTTTGGTATTTTTTGTATTAAATTTCTAGATATTACGATGTGTGAAATTCATAGGATGAGAGAATATTTCGTCAACATCTAAGTCAACATTCTAATCAACATCCTAAGTCACGAGTGTAAAGTCATTATTGATTGTTGCCAATCAATGCGAAACTTAATATCTGACGTAAAGTCAATATGTTGTCATACTTTTTAATATTATTATTATTATTATTATTATATTATTATTATTATACTACCAAAATATGAATTTTCAGAAATCTTTTATACTTCTAATTAAACACTTCTCCTACGCAACATGTACTTTTTATAACATTTAAACTACTTGTAAGCCAGGCTTAAAGTCGATCAAAAATGGTCAAGTTCAGCGTTGATCATTTAGATCACGATTTGCATCATGTGAAAACATATAAATAGACATGCAGTGGAAGTGATTACTTATATGTATATGATAAAGCAAATTTGTACCTTCGAATTGCCAGAAGACATTAAAAAATCAAAACAACGGAAATGTTTTACACCTTGTTACTAATAAGTGCTGAAACTGAAAATAGATCTATATAACTGAGCAATTGGACTAATTCACAAACGTGGAGCTTTTTACAAAATGACGAATTGCGTTTGCCTGTATTTGTGTGTAAAGCCTTACGCTACGTCATAATTTGAAATCAGAGACCTTCTTGAAGGTCTTGACATAATATTTTATATCCGTTCCAATAAATTTGATTGATTTGGTAATGTTCTACGAGGCAGTTCACAATGTAGGAATGATTAAACAAATGCTTGCTAGTACCACAAAGAGTGGACGACCACGAGTTGGAAATGATGGAAGAAGTAAACGACTTCAAAACAATTTACTGCTATGGTAATTATACTGTTGTTGAGAATGATTGTGATGAATATTCGAACATGGAGAATGAAAACTACAAAAAAATTCGACAAACCATTAACTGTATCAGTTAATGTAAGTGTGTCAATCTTATTAAAAAACGTTATCAAGATCAGCTCTAAAAAGATATTAAAAACCCGGGATAACATTTCCCTCAGCGAACACACCATCCGATAAAAGACAAAACGCAATCTATAATGATTGAAGACCAGCTCCACAGAAAAGAATTACAAGCTACTGAGGCAATCTGCTTCAAAACTTTATAGACAAACGAAGAAAAAATGTTGGAAAAGAATAATAAAAAAATTAATTATAAAATGCCTTTCAAAAAATTAAATATCTGACCACTCCCCGGATTTTACATGTAGACCTCATCCATAGTTACCACCATGGGTTCTTCTTACTTTAATTTTACCTTGAAAACCAACAACCACCATCCTATATCGCAATACGTACTGTTGTTTGAAAGTTATATTTGTAATAAAAAAGTTATCGAAAAAATTGAACATATATACAAATTAATATTCTATTCATGCACGAAGAAAGCTGTTAAGAAAATTTGCATATAAAACCAGTAAAAAATCAAAAATTATTGTTTACAAATAAAATTGCTAAAGACGTCATAAGTTTTTTATTGGCCAAACAGGTCGGTTCTTTTTAAAAAATACGAAGAAATCAAATAAATTAAATAATGAACTGGCAAAGTTCACAGAAATTTAAATCAATTCTTGCGGGGCTTTAGCGTAAGTTCAATCATAATCATTTGCACAATCGGTCATAATTTGCAAAATCGGTGTATGATATTTTAAAAAAACCTACAAAATATTTTATCTTGAACCATCGATGTCATCTCAAATTTAATTAACGAAAGAAAAAAAAATGTAATAAAACATGAAATTGCCCATTAATTCTTCTTCTTTTCTTCATTAAAATTGATATCTTAAAAAAATAATAAAAACAAAGATATGTCTGTTTCCATTCTTTCGGAAAAAAAAGAATATTTTATACATTTTTGCCGAAAATGAATTAAATTACTTTCTGTTTTTTTATTAAAAATATTAAAAAACGAAAATTAAAATATATTTTATATTAGGAATAAAATCAAATTTCTGAGTTCATGGAAAACATTTTCCCCTGTTAATTTTTTCATAAATTTTATTTTCTCAACAATTGACAATAAATTTTAAGTGTTCTTGGTTCTCTGATTGTTTATGTGTGAGATGAATTTAATATATATCAAAATCATGGAAGTTTAAGTGTTAAAAATTATTTAAAAAACTGTGAAAGTTGTTGTACAATCAAAATGGAAGGAGTCAAACTCATCCTTTTATCCTCATAAAAAAATTCCACAAGTAATGGTTGTTTTTCATACAAAAAACCCAAATCAACTTCTACTATCTACTCGTAAGTAATCAATATTTATACGATTATGACATTCATCAAACAAATATATACATACATATATCCATACATATGTCACATTTTCATTTTCACCAACCAATTTTATAAGTAAAAAAAAAAGAAAAATTCTGTGATTTAATTTCATGATCCGGAAAATTACTCCCAACCAACCGTACACATTACACTATACACATCATATTTCTTTTGTTTTTAGTATTTTGGTCTTATTTTTTTTTTTTGGAGTTTGGTGTGGTTTTTCCTCTGTTCAAGAATTTTTATGTCTTCATTTTTGTTGTGTGAATAAAACAAAAGTTTTTCTGGTTTTACTACTAGGCACAGTTGAATTTGTTAGAAATATGATAGCATATTTATTTCTTTATTTTACTAAGGGTGAACAAATATATCGGAGATTTAAAAAAAAATGACTAAGGGAAAACTGATTGTGTTTTGATCTGCCACGATTTTTATTTGATTTTCTGGTTGGACAGCTAACTAACCATGAACATTAATTTAATCGTCAGCCTGGCATTTTTTGAATATTTTGTTTTTAAAACATTCAATAAAAAAATGAAGTGTGGCGATAAAATTATTACATATGAGGGATTTTTTTCTCACCACACTCCAACCTAACAAGAAAGTTAAATTTAACCAAAGGTGTCAATAGTTTAGAATAATCAACTGAAATTGTAGCTAGGAGCGCAAAACCTAAGGTTTGATAACTTGAGAAAACATCAGATTTAAAATTTCGCCGACGATGTTGAAAACATAGAACTTCGTACCTGAACCCTAGCTATCTCGACTTTCTAAACTTAGATATATTAAATTTGGCAGAAGAAACTAGGGAATTTGGAGCTCTAAACTTGGAACTAAAACTTGAGACTTGAAGTTTCAAATTTGGAACTAGAAACTTGGAACTTGGAACTTGCAACTTAGAACTTCGAAGGTGCAGCTTAAAACTTCAAAACTAGAATAAGGAACTTGAAATTTGAAATTTTGAACTAATAACTTGGCATTTGGAACTTCGAACTCGGAACTTGATCTTAGAATTTGAAACTTTAAGCTTAGGGCATCAAAATTGAAACGTGGCTCTTGGAACTTGGAAATGGGAACTTGGCAATTGGAACTAAGAACTTGGAATTGGGTACTTGGCACTTCGACCTAGGTACTTGGAATTCGGAACATGCACATGCATCTTAAAATTTAGAATTGGAATTATAATCTTGCACGATTAGGTTCCAAAACTAGGGCTTAAGGTGCCTAGCTAAGGACCTGGATAGTGGAATTTGCAACTGTAAACTTGGCATTTAGAACTAAAACTAAGAATTAAGAACAATGTACTTAGAAAATAGGAAACACAACTAGAACTTAGATTTTTTAATCAAGAACTAACTAATTTTTTAACCTAAAACTTAGACCTGAGAACTCAACACTTAGAACTGACCGCTGTCAACTTAAAACTTAGAACTTTGAATTTCAAACCTAAAACTTAGAACTTAAAACCTAGAATTATGGAATTATAAGTTGAAAATTCGAAATTTGAAATTCGAAATTAAAATTTAAAAATTAGAAATAAGAAATAAAAAATTAGAAATTAGAAATAAGATATTCGAGATTATAAATTAGACACAAGAAATAATAAATTAGAAATAATAAAATAGAAATTAGAAACTTGAAACTACAAATTAGAAATTAGAAATAAGAGATTAGAAATTAGAAATTAGAAATTAGAAATTAGAAATTAGAAATTAGAAATTAGAAATTAGAAATTAGAAATTAGAAATTAGAAATTAGAAATTAGAAATTAGAAATTAGAAATTAGAAAACAGAAATTAGAAATTAGAAATTAGAAATTAGAAATTAGAAATAAGAAATTAGAAATTATAAATTAGAAACTAGAAATTAGAAATTAGAAAATAGAAATTAGAAATTAGAAATTAGAAATTAGAAATTAGAAATTAGAAATTAGAAATTAGAAATTAGAAATTAGAAATTAGAAATTAGAAATTAGAACTTACAACTTAGAACTAAGAATTAAGAACTAACAACTCAGAACTAAGAACTTAGAACTAAGAACTTAGAACTTAGACCTAAGAGCTTACAACTTAGAACTTGGAACTATGCAATTGTAGCATGGAGATTTAAACATGGGAGTTGAGATGTGTGATATATGTTATTCAACTTCGATTTTATGCTGCATTTTGGAAGCGGGTGACTTACCACAGGTAAGGATGTGAAATAGAACTAAGAACAGATTAGAAAATTTGCTGCGTCATAAACTTTTAAAGTAATAATTTATCCTTCAAGTTCTAGTTCATCAAATAAAAACACAAACAAAATTTAAAATAGAAAACGTTTGTAGAACTAATCTTTTTCGTAATGCTGTTTTTTCCGTATTAACGTTGTTTATACAATTTTACATACATCATTTATTCTAAATTGCCTTTAAACGTCAAATTCTAAATCCGTATAAAAATAACTAAAATTATATACGAGCACAAAAAAACAATTTTAAATCCATTTCTGTTACTGAAAATGAAATACGAAAGAAAATACGAAATTTTGTTTGAGCAGTTTTCTGTATTTTTTTTTTCTTTACACTTGACATTTATTTTTATTTCAGATTTCCTTGTAAAACATTCACGTATTAAATAAAAAATGACATTTTGCATTTATGATTACAATTGGGAAACCCTTGACATTTGTGACATTAATTCAACGATATTCTTTTTCGAAAGTATATTCGTAACACACAAAAAAATGTAACAGTGAAAAACAAATGACGAAAATACACCATCATAGTTTTAGTATCCTTTTTTTTATTATTTTTGCCACAGGAGAAATTATTATACGAAAAACAAAAAATGAAAATAAAAATGAAGATAAAAATCGGAAAATTTGTGAGAAGATAAAAGAAATCCATTTTTTTTTAAATTTAAACGATGAACGCTGAGTGGAAATTAGTTGCTCAGGGAAGTTATTGTTTATAAATAAAACATTTATTTCTTTGCAATTGAATGTGTTTGTTTTTTATGTTATTTGGAGTAAGGACTACTCATTTCTAAATTATATATAGATTTTCGTTATTATCACATTGTCACATCGTAAATTAACATGAAATTGTTGAAGCTTACAATAAAATTGTTTTTACTGTTATTAGAATGTATTATTTGATAGATATTGGTTATCGTTATTAAATCTTGTTAGATTTAATGACGTGGTGTTGCATTTTCACGCTATACATTTAATTCTATTAACCAGATTTAGAGAGTACACAGTTAAGGCTCACGTATATTCGGGTAGCCACGTACCCAGGTAATTACCCAAATTTTTAATTATCCAAATAGCTAGGTATTTATAAATACGACACATAGTAAAAACTCTATCTGATAAATCTGATAAAACTCTATCTCTATTGTATACTGTACTACATCTCAAATGTAGCTACTGGCTTCCGAATAAATCATTCACAAAAAACAAACATAAATCTAAAACAAGAAATATTATAATAAACAAACAACCACTTATAATAAGAAAATCTCACATGCATTCCCTGCACGTGTTGAAACAATAAATTATAAAAATATTATGAGCATAAAAAACCTACCACAACATAAATAAACAAATGAAAGAATGTAAACAGACTTAAATTAATAACTTGGTCAAATTACTTAAATATATAAAAAATAATAAGTGTGTGAAATCTTGTCGATTTTCATTTTAATAGCTTTAAAATTTTATATTCCTTTTTTGTCTAATAAACAAATTTTGGTTAACGAATTTTATATATATATATATATATATATATATATATATATATATATATATATATATATATATATATATATATATATATATATATATATATATATATATATATATATATATATATATATATATATATATATATATATATATATATATATATATATATATATATATATATATATATATATATATATATATATTCAAGTAAAATTCAAGTATATAAGAAAATCGATAATTTTATATTTTTGGTAGGGATGAAAATATTGGAGAAACAATTTTGTATTATGTATATCGATTAACTATTTTGTATATATAGCAGAACATTTATAATAAAAATTCAGAATTGATTTTAAATTTAAACACTCGTTTTATTTGGAATTACTTCTCAAAACTGACGTCACCGAATAGCATCAGCTAAAGGGACTAACAGTAAAAGACAAAACTGATTAATTTGAATTGTTAAAGGTTTTTCAATTACTGGGACAGTTCTCTGACTGTATACGAACATCGACTTAACTCAAATTATTGATATCTGTGGAAAAGCATCAAGTAAAGTCTTTCCTGCCAACACTTACAACAAACAGCATAAGTTCAATGAATCATAATTTTGAACATGATTTTGATTCATGTCTAAAGAATCTAAGCCAAGGCTTTAAAGATGAAGTAAATAACGAAATATATTATAATACTATATTAAATAATAAAAACTAAATATCTTAAGTTTAATGCTGATTTATTTATATCAAAATACATCAAAACAGAACAATGTCATTTTCCAATATGTGGTAGAATTTATTATTAAGTTATTTATCAATTCTTTAAAAAAGTACAAAAAATCAAATAAAAATAGTTGGGGCCATCAACACCTTAGAACAAATATTGTTGTGGGACCTTAGCCTTTAATGGGTTTCATATGTTGTTGGAACATGCTGTAATTCCTTCCTACTACACTTATATGTAATATTGAGAGTAATATTCTAAGACAGAAAATATTGAAAAAACATGATCAAAAGTCAACAAATTGACATTGATCTAAGTTCAGTCATCTATTCAAATGATCTTTTCACATTTTTTATTGAAAAAAAAATCCGAAAAAAACCATTAAAAATCATGAATGGTGGGTCGATTCCAAAAAAACATTATTCCTAACAACTAACAAAAAGTAAAAGAAATCATCATGAAATAAAAGAGCTAAGCAAAGAAAACTTATCATTTTACTTAAACTTATACCGAACACAAGAAAAAAACAAAAGCCAACAAAAATTTGTTTTCTTTTATCTCCTAAATTCTAAAGAAAAACATTTTCTTTTTTTTTGTTTTTCTTTCGTTGTTAAAAAAGAAACAGGAAATTTTGAATAGAAAACAAATTGTCTATGGAAACGTATTTTTGTTGTTTTTTTTTTATTTCTAAATGAAAAGAATTTATGGGAACGTTTTAAGTTGTAAAGTTGTAAACTTAGGATATTTTCTTGGTTAGAGTAGAAGAATTATCAGTTTTGTCTGGTTTGAAGGAATAATCAATTTGAGAACAAACTACATCAAATGACATTTGAAACAAAAGAATAAATTGTTTTTCGTCTAATGCTTTTGACTGAAATAATGAACCCTGAAACCTTTTTACCTGAAATAGTCATTAAATTGGAGTATGCAGAATCTAAATCTTGGCTCTCATAATAGAAGATATATGCCAATTAACATCTTGGTTTTAAGTAGGTTCTGAGAAATATGTTAACATAATTACACAGTGCAACACATAAAATGTAACACAAATTCTGACTTTCGTTTCTGGAAATATCCACCCAAACTAGCAAAACCCTATTTTGGTTTTGATAGTTTGTATCGATTTTCTGTTTTATGACGTCATCAATTTTTGTGCAAGAGCTTTGGTTTTGCACGGCTATACATCAGTTTCTCAATGTAATCTTCAGACGAAATGTTCTTCATACCACTTTTGTGAACATTTCGAGGTCAGATTTTTACTCTTTCGGGGTGTTTTTAGTGCAGAAAATCCTAAAAAATGTCATTTTATCAGATTTGCGACCATAACTCACAAACCGTGTATATTTAAGGACAACTGTCTTCGGCAAAAATATTCTCCGCATCCACACGAGTAACTTTGCTGCAAATTGTAATAACCTACAATCGATCCTTAATTTGTTCTGGCCGTTGTGAGTTATTTCGTAACCAAATAGTACATTTCACACCAAAATTTCTGCTTTCGTAAAAAAATATGTCTTTTTTGGGTTAAAGTTCATTTTGCAAATTTGTATATATCGTATATATTCATATTTAAAAAAAGGCAAAAAGCGTTTTTTATCGATTAATTCTAATTTTGATATATCGGTTTGTAAACGTATACAAGCCTCCAAATACAGGATGGCCAGCTGCTACTCTACCATTATTTTATCATCCAGCAATATATGCTGGTGACTTCAATAGCCATCACACTCAGTGGTCCTACTCAAATAATAATACCAATGGCGTGCAACTGACCGACTGGGCGGATGATAACAATATGTTCCTGGTATATGATGCGAAAGACTTGAAAACCTTTAGATCTGCAAGATGGCGACGTGATTACAATCCCGACCTCTGTTTTTCCACAAAAAACGAACAACGTAACCCTATTCCAATATCTAGGGCTGTCTTACAAGGTTTTCCACGCTCTCAACATCGTCCAGTAATTCTTGAGGTAGAAATCCAAATTCCACTCGTTAACTCTACTCCTCAACCTAGATGGAATTTTAACAAAGCTGATTGGGATAAATATAGGATGAAGTTGGATGCAGTGATTCGCTGGATCCAACCCATTCCTAAAAATTACGATAGATTTGTTGGAGCCATCATCTCAACTGCAAAGAAATGCATCCCAAGAGGCTTTCGTGAAGAATATATTCCTGGCTGGAGTAAAGAGAGCGATATATTATATGAGTAGTACCTTAGTAGTGGTGAGGCAGACGTGGCTGATGACTTAATATACTCACTGGACGCCGCGAGAAAACAAAAGTGGATTAAGGCTGTTGAAAACATTGATTTTTTCCATTCAAGCAGGGAAGCATGGAGTCTCCTTCGGAAACTGGGTGGCTCAAACTCAATTACTCGTGCTAGCAGTGAAATGAATCCAGAGGACATCGCAAATCACATAGTAAATATGTCTCGTGCTTCTATTAATCGCCTTCATAAGAGAACAATTAAACGCAAATTAAGAGAAATGAAGCGCAATTGCTCGTCTCCATCGAAGTATGCGAACTCTTTTGGTAGCGAAGAACTAGAATCAGCTCTGTCCCAAACAAAAAACGGAAAAGCAGCTGGCTACGATGGCATTTTTCCAGAATTTCTTAAGAATGCTGGAAAAAATGTAAAACAGTGGCTAACTAAATTTTTCTCGAATGTCCTAGAAACCGGCAACCTATCAAAACATTTTAAGACTACGAAAGTGATAGCGATACTTAAGCCAGGTAAACCATCCAATGAACCAGGAAGCTATCGCCCAATTGCCCTTTTGAGCACCTGCTATAAATTGCTAGAACGGCTCATATACAATCGTATCGCACCGATATTGAATGACCAGATCCCAGTCGAACAAGCTGGTTTTCGTCCCAATCGCAGTTGCACTGACCAACTGCTCGCTCTAACATCCTATATCGAAGCTGGGTATCAAAAACAACTAAAAACAGGCGCAGTATTCATCGATCTTACTGCAGCATATGACACGGTCTGGCGAATTGGGATTATATATAAGCTGTTCAATGCAATACCTTGTAGCACCATCTCGCGTTTAATTAACAACATGCTGAGTAATCGTGTATTCAAAGTTCATCTAAATAATTCCTGCAGTAGGTCTAAAATGCTTAACAATGGTTTACCACAGGGTTCCGTCCTGGCGCCATTACTTTTGAATCTGTACATTCATGATATTCCTGACACAACATCAAAGAAATTTGGTTACGCTGATGATTGGACCCTGGCCACTCAAAACAAAGACATGGGTGTTTTGGAGGATTTGCTCTCAACTGACCTAGCGATAATGAATGACTATTTTCGAACGTGGAGTTTATTTCCCAATCTAAGTAAAACCAAGTGCTCCTGTTTCCACTTAAACAACAAACTGGCAAAACACGAACTATCAGTGTTATTTAACGGCACTGTCATTAAATACAATCAACAGCCAAAGTGCCTGGGCATTACTCTCGATAGAACTCTTTCTTTTAAACTCCACCTAGAAAATACGTCACAAAAACTTAAAACGAGAAACAATATATTGCACAAACTGGCAGGCTCTACATGGGGTGCTACTCCAGCTACCCTCCGAACAACTACTCTAAGTCTGGTTTACTCAGTGGCTGAGTATGGCGCACCAGTCTGGCTGGATAGCACACATACTCAAAAAGTTGACTGCCAGCTGCATGCTACGATGCGTACTATAAGTGGTACTATCAGATCCACCCCTTTACCTTGGCTCCCTGTGTTAAGCAATATTGCTCCACCTGCACTCAGACGCTCGCATGCTCTCATGCGTGAACATAAAAAGGTAACCAACAACACCACGTTACCCTTGCACGAATATTACGGTGACCACACTCGTTGTCGATTGAAGTCAAGAAAGCCTCCACATAAAACTGCCAGCAACCTGCTGGCAACTGATTTTAATATCTTGGATGCCTGGGACACCTCCTGGCAACATTACAACACAACTGGCCTTTCTATTACTAACCCGACTTCTACCCAACCTTGTTTCGATTTGCCACGTCATACCTGGACTACATTAAACCGAATAAGAACGAGTCATGGACGTTGTGCTGATTCTTTCTACAAGTGGGGCATTTCAGAGTCCCCTGAGTGTGACTGCAGCGCTCCACAACAAACTATAAAACACATTGCAACTGTGTGTCCAATTCGACGTTACAATGGAAACATCTCAGACATCCATTTGCCAACTCCCGATGTAGTAGCATGGATAGACTCGCTCGATGTAAACATCCAATGTTCAAATGTACTGCCCAATGTTCAAATATTTTACTTTTTAATTTACTTAAAAGACACGCAATCAAATCGATTGTAAGTTCATTTAATGTGTATCCATGTATTGTTTTAGGTAGATTTCATAGAAGAGTCTACCTATTTTTAAGTTTAATTTTTTAATGTGTCACAAAAAAAAAACCATACGCTAAATAAATAAAATTGGATCGAAATATAAAACATATCGAAACGAAACATTACTGTTATTATTGTGACAAAGAAACGGGTATGTGTTAAATAAACCTGAACCTACCTGTCAAAATTGTGAACACAGCTCCTAGTATTAATTGTGGGGTTTGTACGTTAGCTATTTTCTTCTGGAATTCAAGAAGAAACCAAAAGCACAAACAGAATTAAGACGAAATTTTGAAGGACTCGGAGTGGAAGAACGGATTTTGTTGGTTGTATGCCGCTGAACCTAGTTTAAGGAAGAAAATTAGGTTGAGTTCATATAGTGAAATCTGGGCGAAACAAGGGTCTTACCAGGCAGGATGTTTGATGAGTGAATAGGGAAGAACTGATGAGTAGGATCTTAAGCCATTATAGGGTGAGTCTTTTTTTTTAATTATATATATTAGATATGTTCAAATGCCGCATTTTTTTTTGTATAGTACAGCGTATTAGATCTTGTAGCATATACTATATATTCGGTACAAAAGTGTGATAGCCGGGATAAACTATGCTGGATATAACAACCAAAAATGACTGCTATCATCCTTTTGAAATATATCCGAGTCATTATATTTTTTTTGGTATCTAAATTTATTTCATTAAAGGAAATTTCTCAATAACGCTTACTGGTCAGCAACTATAATCAAGTGGTGACATTCGTGGTCTGTGGATATTGGAAAAATCATGGTACTGCCGAAATTTATCAACTATTTACCGCACACCAGTTAGGTGAACAAATAATTCATTTCCTCGACGTCGCTTATAGCTTCTAGCTGTGATAGTGGGCACATTTTCACCGCTATAAACTTATCTGACAATTCGCGTGTAATCGTATAGTAAAAGGGTTATTTGCTACTTCACGCACCAACCGAATGAACAAATATTTTTTTTATTTACCTCGGATTTTACTACGAATTGTACAATACTGTATTTTACGTATGATCTTATGTATTATATACCTGGATTATGCATGCAGGCATCACGAATATATATGCACCTAGGTATATACATGAGCGTGTGGAAGGATAAGTATGGATGTGTGTATATGTGCATGGGGATGTGTGTGATGGGGGTGCGTATGTGGGTGTGTATGTTGTGACGAAGGGAATTTCAGAAACACTATTTTCGTGTCAAAGATTTATCATCTTCCCTTCGTCGCAAGTCTAATAAATTCCAGACAATTTCTAATTTTATAATTTTGATCCATCATGACATTATAGTCATTATACCCATTTTTCAAAAATTTTTCCCATATTTCGTTTTGCACATTATGCAAAAATATTAATAATTCTAGAAAAATTCTCACATGTTTTGCTTTCTGTAAGTTTTACAGAAAACAATTACTGAAAAATTCTGGATTAACCTAATTGGTGATCCAATTTCACTTTATTTAATTCTCATTTTTCTTTCTTTTCTACTTAAGACTGAAATTCAGCCTTTCGTTTTTTTGTTGTAATTAAACAAGTTTTCGTTTATTTGTGGAAAAGTTCCCACAAATGGATTAGATTCTGGAATTAATTTTTTTCTCTCGTTATTTCTAATTTTGTCTACTAAGAGCATTTTGACCAGAGCTCGGATAACACCGAGGTGTTGATTTGAGTTGGAAAATTTTTAGTGGGGACTCGGATTCGAATTGTCGACCAAGATGGTCACAATTTGTTTTAGTTTTGGTCGGGACTAGGTTTCGAATAAAGCGAGAAAATCGTTGGTCGAGACTCGCAAAGTATCTCTCGACCTATATGGTTACGTGAGCTACGAACGAATAAATACGGACGGGTGATTTGGTTGTGTTTTTTTTTGTTGTATTTTGGCTATTTGTGTTTTTTTTTTTTTGGTTTTTTTTTAAGTTTGTTTTTGTGGGTTTTTATTAAAGAAAAATTGAAAAATTGATTTGAAATTATTTAAGAAAAGTTTATGTTCAGATCACATTTAGTAGAGTGAATCTACAAAGAAAAAATAAAATAGTGATTTTTTTTGGTAAAACTGATCTGAGTTTATTGTAATTATTAAAGAAAAATTGAAAAATTGATTTGAAATTATTTAAGAAAAGTTTATGTTCAGATCACATTTAGTAGAGTGAATCTACAAAGAAAAAATAAAATAGTGATTTTTTTGGTAAAACTGATCTGAGTTTATTGTAACTATTAAAGAAAAATTGAAAAATTGATTTGAAATTATTTCAGAAAAGTTTATGTTCAGATCACATTTAGTAGAGTGAATCTACAAAGAAAAAAATAAAATAGTGATTTTTTTTTGTGTAAAACTGATCCGAGTTAATTATCAATTATAGTAATATAATTTCATTTGTATTAACTATCGAAGCAGTGAGAAAAGGAAAATATATTATTTAAAATTGGTTATGTGAGTGTTTTCTTCCGTATTTATAACACCGACTTAAGAGGAAGGGGAAAAAGTAAAGGAATAAAACCAGGTGAGTCCTTCATTTAGCTATAGTATTGGGTTTCTGTACTATGTGTTGGAGTGGGGTTTGTTTGGTTTTCGGGGAATAACATGAACTGGCGAAGTATTCAAATGGGACGTGGGACGATGGCAAAATTAATGAAATGTCGAGTCCGTTGCCCACATCTCCTTGATGGATTATGCATTCTTCTGAAATGAGTTAATTTGGTGTTTGGTGGCCGTGTGGCCTTCCTGAAATTTTTTATTACCGCTGACTCCCAGGATTATCTGACTGCCGAACAAACTCACGACAAATACTTACGACTGAGCCAAGCCAACAGCGGTGTTCGGACAAACAGCCAGGTAAACAAATCTCTAACGTTAGTAAGTGCCATCTTTCCTCACCTCTGGAGATCTAGATGGCGTTGATAAACGTTACAATGTATAAATGTTCCTGAGTGTGGGTGTGTAAGTGTGAGTGTAGGAGGGTTGCGTGTGAAGCGTGTGAATGGGGTAAAGTATGGGGTTGAATGTGACGGTCGCGGCTTCTTTGACCGGTGGGGCCGCCAGAGTCTCCTTTTCCATTTTGTTCGTGTCATTTGATCCGGTAGTCAACTTGAACGCGCACATGCAGTTATTTTGTACTGAGTAGCAGGGAAAATATCTCGTCCCCACAAGCTGAAGCTAGCTTGGACTTTAAAAAACCTTACTAGGTGCGCGACCTGCTAATCTTATACGTTGGAAGTTCCAACGTATCCAGTTCTCGGTTACACTATGTTTCCAGAGCTGTAGTGAAGTCAACCTATGCATTCGCGTCGCAAAATTTTTTTTTAATGAAGAAGCTTGAGCAAGTAAAAACATAATGATGAATCCTCCGTTAATGTTACAATTAAAATATGGAGAGTCTTTTAGTGGAGAACCTTTAGTGATGTCTTATGTTGCATGCTATCTTATTTGAAATAATAGCTTTTCGGAGCTGTTCTGCTAGCATTTTTGGTGATAAAAACTGCAATTTTTTCAATGCTAATGTGGCTGACGCAGAGCTATTAATTTTAAATCTCTAGCTTAATTTTCAGTCTTTTGAATGACCGAATAACACTATAGAATTTCACAAGAATGCCGACTGCATAAGGGTAGCTCTATTATTTCAGAACCTGTGGGTGCTGGGATGGGTGTGAGTAAAATTATAAAGACTAGGTTTCAATCTTTTTGTTCAGAATGCTGGTATATGCCTGAGGTGACCGATACAAGTAGGATCGAGGAAGATTGTCATGTTTTTTGTTAATTTTTTTTTTATGGTAACCAATTGTTAGTATTGTAATGGACTATAAAAAGCATTACTTCAAAAATGTTTTGTATTTTTTTGAACGAAATGGATATAATATAATATGTCATTTTGCAAGAAAAGGATGTATCGTTTTTGGGTGTATCTTTCTTGAATTTGTTATGAAATTTTTTTCATAACCTACAAATTTGCTACAAGATTAAAAGTGGTTATTTCTAGCAGTGGGCTACTACCACTGAATTTTCTGGTGGACGCGCGCTCAATATAAAGTGTTTCATCCAGGGGTGGTTTTGGGTTGTAAAAACGCAATAAAAAAATGAATGATATCAAGTTTGAGAAAACAGAAAATAAGGAGTAATCATTGGTGTCAATTATTGGAAGTGATATTAAATAAGGGAGATATCGCTGTTATAGAATTATAAAGGGAAGCACTAGGTTATACTCCGTACTACGTGATATGTTGCATTAAACGGGAATGTAGCATGTCATGCAGTGTTGACTTTTGATCATACTCGTCCTTGGAGTGATATAAGTGGATGGCATGCCAGCTACATTTTTACAACGTGAATAGATGAATTTACCGTTTGTTGCGTTGTTGAATACCTATTAATCACATTTTTTTATATGGATTTACATGGATACACGTTAATGTAATGTTAAAAGCTAAAATCGTAAAGGCTTCTAAATTTCCTAAAAAGCAATCCTTTCAAAACGTCCGTTCAAAACGACTCCAAATTTAAAAAAAAAATCAAGCTCCAGATCGTAATTTAATTTTTAATTCCTGTTAAAAATAACAAAATAAGCTTTCACTAATAATAATGCTGAGACATAAAAAAACTTTATTTTCTAGGAACGAAGCTCATTTTAAACTAAAACAAGGAGGTTCACCGCCCATCACAAAATCATGCAACTAATCAAAAAACAAAACTGAAATTAAAACTTTTCGTAACAATTTATCTTGTTTCAATAAGAAATTCAAATGAACCAATTTCAATTTTTGTTTTGAATCTAATTAAAAGTTCAAATATTATTTTAAACTTCTATGTTAAAGTTAAATAAAAATAGATATAAATTTTTATTGTTCAGCAATTTCTAAGATTTTGCAAACTGGGTTAGATGTAATAAATTATGTTAATTACAAATAAAGAACGGAGAATTCTAAAAAAAATTTAGCTGTTGTAACATATTTTTGAATTAAATGAAATTTTCTCTAAGGTTCACGTGACATCATTATCCTCATTCACGTTTCTTCGATTCATGATGAAACTAATTTTGCCAAAAAAGCATAACAGCAATATACAAACGAAGATTTGCTCAATCATCCAAACTATCGCCTTTAAAAGTAATAAAAAATATTATAAAAATATCAGAAAGTGAAAATGAAAAACAAAAAATAGAAAATTAAATTCGTTTACATAAAAACACGTAAATCATTCGTTTAAAATAAAATAAAATATGAAAACAACAAAAAAATAATAATCATAATACTAACAACGGGAACTACACCCAAATCATAATTCCTGGGAAGAAGTTGTTTGAAAATTCTAGAACAAAGTCAATTCAAGCCACCACAGTCATATTTTTACTTTATTACTCACCAAGGAATATAAATATAAAAACGGAAGAAAAACGTTTTCCTTTTTATTTTTAATCCTTTTTTTTTTGCTCAACGAGTTATCAACAAGAAAAGTTTTTTTTTGGCTTGAACACCAGAGAATAAAATTTATATTACTACGAATCTCTTCTGTTAAAATATTTGGCTTGATGTATGAGATTGAATACGTCAGTGTCAATTTAGTAGTTTGAGGAAAAAAAATTATGTTCTGATGTTTATTGCTCTAAGTAATTTCTATTTTTTTCCCATCATTTTTGGTAATAAAACTAATGGTCCACTCAAAATGGATGAGTTAGAACGAGAATGATAAAATAACATTGATTGCTTTGATATCATAGTAGCTTTCCATGCACCAGACGTTTAATGTTTTATAACTCGTATTTGTTTATGCATTTTTATAAATATTCTTCTTGTATAAAACATTTATGTTGGTGGTAGAGCACTGCAGTTTCGTCCTCCGTTCAACTGTAGTAACAATTTTTGTACACTATTACTTCAACAAAATAAATTTTGTAGTATCAACTAAAACTTAGTTTACTCGACAAAAGCTTTGGAACATATAACAAAGATTTTGACTATTGTTCTAAATTTCAGTTGATGCTACAAAAATAGTTCGATAATTATTAAAGTATTAAAATAATTAAATCAAATAGTCATAGTATGACATGTAGACTGCTAAATCCTCCATGTCTTCCTAATGATCAATGACTGAAAATCTTTTAGAAAATAAAACGATAGCCTTGAATGATTTGCTTGTCAGAAATCTTCTATTCTTAGATAGCTTGCTTCAAACATGCTGCAATGGAGGCCTAAGAGAGCCAAATATTCTTCTACAATGTGAGGAACTTTGCCATCTTCTTCAAGATAAAGTTGCATGTTCATTTGTTTCCTTGACATGGTGATAAACTATTGGTAATGCGACCATTAGTCTACATTCTGAAACTGTAAGACTTAACAGAAAGAATGTAGTTTGTCAGTTCCCCTTTGGATTGAACATCTTGGAGACCTTGCAACATTCTGTGTTTATCCATTGTGAGCTACTGAATCGTAAAAAATCTGTTTGACAACCAAACTTACCTAATTTTTGATAAACAAATTGATGGTTCTTGGCTTTGAAGTGTGCCTTGGTGTCCATCTCAGTGATATTCTGTTTTTAGGCCCGAGATAATTCAAGAGCCTAAAGCATTTTTCAACTATTTTGGACTTAATAGTGTATAGTTTCGTAGAGCTTTTAGAGCAGCCTGACTAACAGTGAAGACATTAATGACCTTGCTAGACGATTTAAGCTCCATTTCTTGTTTCGATACTGCATTTGGGGTTAAAACTTTAGTCTCAAAATTGTCCAGTATTCGTCAAGTAGAAATTGCAACCAAAGGCCTTCATTTATGAAATAGACCGCAGTTTGTACACAATTTTGGTAGGTAATCCGTCTATGAAAGGCAGGATGAGTGGTGTATTGTATTATAAGTGGTGTGGTGTATTATAAGCTGCTGAAAGTTGGTGAAACGAGTGTAATGCTCAGGCGTTCCATCATTCCTTGAAACTGCCCAGGCGTTCCAGCCTTTTTGCAGCCATTAAAGCCATTATTCTTACAAAAGTGTGCAGGAAAAGAAGCCTGAACAACACCTGAAGAGCCGCTGTAGGTGTTGTTTTAAAAGCACTTAAGCAAGCAAGCTTTTGTACCTCTTTGAGTTTTTAATTGCAACCCCAACGAAAGTTATCGAGAGGTATGCGAAGTTGATAATAAATCTGACAACTGTTTTATACATCCTTCCCTCCGTTACAGCCAAAAAATCTCCTGCTATGCCACAGAACTCGAGTTGCGTTTCATCATTAAACGTCCGCTTGGGGGACATCCTCGTTTCCTACCGATTTGGGTTGGGAGTTATCCTTCGTGTGAATAAACACACAAGAATCCTTCACCACCTACTGAATCTATAACTGAAGGTCGTATTATATCCGAAAAGGAGTGGCTCAAATGTGGCTTCGTCAAAAGCCCACTTTGTTTATGTAAAGAAAAGCGCCAAGAAAGATTGTCTTTTTGGAGATAGTCTCTCCAAATACTTAGCCTGTCCAAAGTGTTAATTTGCCGCTGGTTTTGGGATAGGAATGATCGTTATGTTTCGCCAGGTCTGTGGTGCACTACATAGTCATAAGCTATGTGAATCCGAAAGATCTTTCTCTATCATGTTCAAGCACTGTTGTATCATAGTAGGAAAATAATGTCAGAACCTAGAGACCTGCATGGTCCAAAGGAGCTGAGAGCCCAAACAGAACCTCTAGCGATACAACTCTTTTGCCATGATCAAGTCCACTCGGTTTATTTTTTTCCTATTGCCTGCGGTTTCTCCTGACAACGCTTCCCAAATACGCAGCCAGAAAAATGGTGTTGAAATAGTGCTGTTTGAGTTTCTCTCTCAGAAGAAGTGTAGGTACTGTGTATCGTTTAATAACCTTAGAATATCCAGTCTCGCTAAAACATCTTCTTTTTTTAAGGCCTTCATCAATGCATTAGAGGCATTCTTTCAATTCACAGGACTCTGTGTAAGCCATTTTCATTGAATTACGAATAATCCTTTTGAAAAGTTTCCTTGATTCATTAAACATAGTTCAATCAGCTAAATCATGAGTTCAAATGGTGGTGTTCAGAAGTTTCTTGGACTTTTGTCTTAGTTTGTAAAGGTTTTTATTAAAACAGATTGTCTCGTTTCCAAAGTCCAACAGCCAGTTATCCCAGTCCTTAGATATTTTTCCATTCGTCTGTTCTCGTTCTACAAAACCCTGTCGGACATAAATTCCGTCCGGTAGACATAACCCACCACTGGGAAGCTCATACTATAAAAACAATATATGTATTATCTTTCATAGATATTTCTGTAGACGCTCTCCAGCTTCTGATATCTTCTAAGAGAGACCTGGCGCATAGAGCAATGTCTTATCTATGTTTACAAGTGTTCTTTTCTCGGAAAATTAACATTTCCACAGTAGTAGTAGCCAGGTACTCTAAAAGAAACTGACCTTTACTGTTGGTATTGGTACATCCCCATCGCACATCATGTGAATGATTCACAACCGACTATGATAGTCAGGTTTTTATTCATAGCATAGCCTAATGGAGTCCAACGGGAGATAAGCAGATACAATAAGTATCCGCATTTTAACCGAAGCGGTGCCGTAACGGAGCATTCCTACAGTTAAATCAACTGAGAAAAACTCATCCAGAAGATGTAATTCAAGACTTTTATGTGGTCATAAACGAGTTCCAGTTTTGTCAGACGCTGTTTATTCAGAATGTCTTTGATTAAAAGACTGGATATTCTGTTTTTAAAGATGTAGGGCTCCTGAATTATTGGTATTTTTGTATGCAACTTTTTAGAATGTAGGGCCATGAGATTATATTATATTACAGATGAGTTTATCGAAACTCAAAGTTTTGCCTTCCGACTACATATTGCTTTCGGACCATCTTCATCGAAAGGATTAACAGGAGATTTCCGTTGACCGAGATTTTATCCTTAGCCAATTTCTTTCATCAACCTTACTCACACCCCAGTATGTTTAGCTCCCCCAATTGAAAGTGTCTAAGTCATTTTGATGTTTGACAAAGGCCTAACAAGACCATCTTATACTGTCTAGGACTTCTAATCTAGATCTTGAGCAGATAGTCTTGTTATTTCCTATGGGATGAAGCCTGGCATTTTCTCCACCAACCAGTTCAAAGAAAAATTGTTTGTACATCTAAAAAAAAGTTTTCAATCTTTAATCGACACCCTCTTAAATGTAGGCAGAGTTTATGTTTTTTCAACATATATCTTTGAACATACTTTGTTGGATCAAATTGCTTTGATATTGTCGGATTATTCTATCGATTTATTTCACAATTTGGAATAGCCCTCCTTCGCCGCACTAACATAGCTCGAAGCAGCCTAGTTCGGACCCGTCATTGTAGTTGACTTCAATGGAATTGTTGAGACATTTTCATGCAAAGCCTTTCTGCTTTTGTGCAGCAAGACCTCATGGTGAGTTGTCTTGCCATCGTTTTGTATAAGATTTCGACTGCCACCACAGAAATCATTGTTATAACCTTGATCTAAGCAAAGGCTCGCTTTGTGACACGAGACCAAGGTGACCGTTAGAGTAGTTGGTTCGATCATCTCAACCCCCGTGCCAAGAAATATGTTGGTGTAAGGAGCGCTCTAGAGGTAGTAGCCTGCTCAGTAATATCTGTTTGCATGAAAGAAGTCAAGAAAGTAGGTTTTAGCTTTTCTCTGTTTCTCCTCACTGAATCGCTGGTATTTTCCTCTTCCTTTTTTACCCTGCTACAGTGACTTCAGAAGCCTGCTTCTGTTAAATAAATAAATATTTGTGGTTATCCAAGACGTTTCACAAACCTGTTTAAATATCCAATAGCCGTATTTGTGATACGATCCGAAAATTTTCACTTACTTCTGGAGTTGACATTTTGTTTTTGTCAGATATTGATTATGCAAATATTTCACCGTCTACAAAGTTTTCAACTGGATGTGGCTTTTTTTTATGTTTGGGGATGTTGTTATTTTTACCTAATTTTTTTCATTTTTGAGCCCACAATACTGGTCGGCAAGATAGTCGAGTTAAGCAGAGCTGCCTTATTTGACCAGGTCCCAATACCACAAAGCTACAATAAAGGCTAAGACGCGCTGTTAGTAACTGATGAAGATCATTATTAGCCAATGGATCTTATATATTCGGAATCTATAATTCACATTTGGGATCTATCCTCTTAGGGGAGGTTACAGTCAGAACAAGAGTTACGCTCAATGCCTCCGGGGACGTCGAAGTTTGAATTATCTGCTCAGATTTCACTGGCATGATTTAAATAGCCAATATTATCTGAAGGTTATTAAATCCAATAAGCTCTCTCACCCCGGCAAGTTGATGTCAATAAGAGGGAACACTCCATAAAATCCACAAAGCGTGCTGGCATTTTTAGATCAATTATTCGATCAATTATTCCACTACTACAACGTATCCTTAATTGAAGGAATACAGCAATTCAGTTTAGAATGCGAACTTAGTAAAAATATTTTTATCATATACTTTTGGCACTGGATAAACACAAAGGTTATAAAAAATTCCAGTAAAAAGGCTGGTTTCTGGAAGTTTATGTAATTATTCCGACTTTTTTACTGACTCATTGTAAACAGTTAACATCACAGTCATTTCTGTGATGCTCTTAACAACAATTAACATAACATTTTCAACAATAAAAAAAGAACTTCCATCAAAATTATGAGAAAATCGTTAAGATGAACATTTTCCACTCAGTGTTTTCCTAAATCATTTCTAAATGGTGTTAAATGTTATGATTATTTTTGTTATTAATATTCTTCCTTTTTTTATTTCTCTTCTTGTTACGATTATTATTTAAGGTGCAAAAAAAAAAACCGTAATACAAAAATGTGGAGAAAAAATAAATAACAATAATAATAAAAGGAAGTTCCTTCGTTTTTTTTCCTTTTAAAAATCATTCATCAAAAATACATTAAAAATTCCAACCAACATCATTTATCTACGTTATACTTTACCTGTCCGAAAGTACACCATTATTATATAAATTGTTGCACATAAAATTTAGATTTTCTATTGTTGAGGAAATTTTCATTTAATATTTCTTATTTTTTTTTTATTTTCAATAATTTTCCATTATTTTCCAAACCTCCTCCAATATATATTTTTTTTCGATATCCGGTAATGGTTGTTTTTTTTTTGCTTATTTGTAGGAAAATAAAATGAAATTAGGCAAATGTTGAGTTGATTGGTGAGCAAATGGTAAAAATTTACGTTTATTGAAGGAAAATTTTATCGAAACAAGGTTGTTGTTTGGTGATGGTTATAAAGTTCGATTGGTCTACTGTGGTTATATAAATGAAGAATAATTGGCATAATTATAATTATGGTTATTGTATGGTTGGTATCAAATACTAATAGGCAAATTAATTTGTCAGCTCATAGATACAATATTTTATCGATAAAATGTGCTGTGTAGTATGAACTACAATATGTGTCACAATATCAGATAGATTGCTTTTAAGATCTTAGTTCCACAACAACATGCGTTTTGAGTTATTGTTGGACGCTTTATTTAACTATTGGTGGATCAAAACAACTCTAGACTATTGATAGAACAAAGCATTCCATTTGCACGATGTATGGACAAAGAGGACCCTTTGCATTTTGTCGAAATGACAGTGAGTGACCTCGACACTCGTTTGGCTGTTTGCGCAAATCGATTGACGAGTAAAACGGAGAAAAGAACTTGTTTAGGCATGATGGTTCAGGTTTCATTCGAGCAATACTGATTTATAATATACAATGAGCTTAGCAATAGTGCGATGATGTTGTAAGGCATCAAGATTTAATTTGAAATTTCAATCATCAACATTTGGTTAGCATGCACAGAACAGAGTTTAAACGAAAAAGATAGGAAGCTCTAGACTCGACAACAAAACTCCACGCTGGAACGAATATAGGACGGAAACGGAGTGAAATATTTTTTACTATCTATTGAAGAGGCCAAGTTTTCTTGACGCGTTCTTTGCCATTTTCAATATATGATCGTTTCAGAGTAACTGGTCAGAAATTGCAACGCCCAATAAACGAATATTTGCTCGTCATACATACTAATTAAAATATCGTTAATAAACACGGTTGTTGATCTGATAGCAATCAACATCTATGTTTTAGTGGAATTAAAATTTACCAAATTTTTGTTACCAATCGACGACTTTTTCTAGATCCTTGTTTACATTAAAAGCAGCGTCTCTCTGGGTGGGCTTCATTTGTTCGTCAATTTCACCCTTTGAACACATGGGAACGAACGACTTGTGCAGTGCACTTTCATTTGCAAAAATATTTATTGGGTTACTGGTGATTTTTAAAAGTTCGTTGATATAAATTAAAATTAAAGAGGAGGATAAAATTGAGTCTTGGGGTGCACCAGCATTAGTTAATTTAGATTTAGATTAACAGCCATGAAAATGCTGAAATATATCGACCTTGATTTTGGTTTCCCTTACCGTGATAATAAGTTTTGACTTAACCAGAGGTGCACACTGCCCCAGACGTATTAAGGCAATACTTTTCACGGGGTCAACTTTAGTCTTTGAAGTTAAAATATTTATGATTGTCTTATCCTGTTCATTTTTTGCTTTACTATACACATCGGCTGTCGAGTTTTTCACTTTCTCTCTCTCTTTTTCTAGCGTTTACATTTTGCCGTTTGTGCAATCAATTCCAATCATTTCGTTCCATGGCCAGTTGACTACAGTTTCGGCATTCTACATCACGAACGTCTTGGATGATGTCATCAAGCCAGCGTTGTCTGGGTGTTTTTATTCGACGAACACCAGCTGGTTGTTGGGACGCTTGTTTTATCATTCTATCAAATGGAATCCTTTCTACATGACCAAACCATCTAATCTGGTTGAACTTAATGAATCCGATTACATCGCAGCCTCCAAGAAGCTGTCGGATTTCATGATACATTCGGATTCCCTACTGATTCTCAGCAACTCTACACGGACCATAAATTGTTCGTATGACCTTCCTTTTGTTCGTATGACCTTCCCTGAACGAAAGAAAGTTCTCCGGTGAGCTTTACCACATTATAATCCAAAAACAAGAATCTCAAACTAATACATGTCAAAATCACAACCCAATATGAACATGAAATATGCGACTAAGAGCGAAAAGCCATCTAACGGCAACTACTTATATCTTTTATTAACGGCCGTTCGTAAACAATAAAAAAAAGATAAAAACGATAAGTTTGTTTCTTGGATATTTTCCTTCGTTAGATTTTTGTACCCACTAAAGAATTTGTACAACTAGCTTGTATCAAAATTGGAAAAGATTTTAAAAAAATTGATTACGAAATTGTATTTAAAGAAAAGAAGCAAAACAACTTCACAAGTTCATGACAATACAGTAAACGAGAAGTAACTTATTGATGGATTCTTTCCATCTTTTGGGAAACAGAGGGATATCAAATAAGGGAAATTGCACAACTGTTTTATGACAAATTTAAACAGAAATTATTGCCATAAACGATTACGAATAAGAAATTAAGTTTAAAAAAAAAAAACGACAATAACTACAGAAGTTGTTGTTAATGTAAATTTAATGCGTGTGGGAAAGCAGGGCGAGTCCAAATTACGCTATTGAATAATAGCCTTGTAACAATTACGAAAATTGAAAAATAGCTTCGTTACAATAGTGTTCTGGATATACAGTGAGCTAATATCCATCAAATACTTTAAAGGCTAACCAATGTTACTAAAGGCTAACCAATGTAATAGATTTCGCATAGTTCTAATTATGAAAATATTAAAGGAAGCAATAGTATCCCAACAAACATAAATTATGTTGTACGAGAAAAAGTAAAACAAAATATCCGGAAGTGACAAACCGGAAGTTGGGATGCAGAACTGTTGTGAACCGTACTAAATGTTTATGTAACAAGTTTCATCCAATTCGATTATCAAGTACAGATGTTATTGAGCTTTCAAAAAAACAAGTGCTTGGAGGACCCACCCCTTTCGCTCAGAAACTAATCAGTTCCTTGCCATACATATTTGTATCTTTTTCCAAAGTTTCATCAAAATTCATTCCCGAACGAATGTTTTATGCTCCCAACAAACATTAAAAAAATGGTGACACAATAAACAGGTGTTTGGGACGCCCCCCACCACTTATCCCAATATTGTCCAAAAACTAATCAGTTCTTTGTCATTTAAGTTTCCATCTTTGTTAAAAGTGTCATTAAAATTGATTAATGAATGAAGTTTGTATGCTCCCAACAAACTTTAAAAACAAAGTGTGAGAAGTCAGCAGTTAGACCCTTGCCACTAAGATCAATGTGTTCTAGAAGAGGATAATTATCTTCTCACACTAAGTGAAACCTTTTTCAGAAGTTTTATCATAATCACTTCACTATTGTAGGCTGTGGAGTAGGGCGGGTCGATTTAAAAATTGCTCAAGTGACAAGGAAAATCGATTCTAGGGATCAAAATAAGAAACTTTGCCCGAGGAACCATACCTCTAAAATGAATTCTGATGTTCCTATTTTTGACCCGAAGGTTGTAATGAAGAGCTTTCGTTGGCGAATCAATGAAGCGGCATAGCAGGCTTTGTACCTAGAGATTAACAACGCCGTAACGACTAAAGCTTAGTCATCGTGGATTTGATAGATTAATACCTGCTGCTTCAACACAAATGCAGAAATGTACGCAAAATACATGAATGTACAGAAATGGATAAAAGACGAATGGAAAAAAATGAGACTCTGGCGACCCCTTTTGCGAAAGAACCGCGACCAGCACGTCCAACCCGCACAATCATTCCCATACGCCCACACACTCACACTGCATACACGCTCCCGTTCACCCACACACCCACGCTTACAATCAAACATGTCGTATGGCACTACAAAGTCGTCGCAGTTCGGGTGATTGATATGACCTCAGTGTATTAAGCTTATTCAACTCGAAAACAACTTGCTTCCATCCAAGAAGCTCGGCTAAATCCATAGGTATACCACCACCGCGGATCAAAATCCATGCAAAAATATGAACTATCATAAAGGTCCAATAAATGATGTTATTATTATCTGTATTGATGAACCAAGATGTAATTGATGATGGGCGACACCAGTTGTCGATTAGAAACAATAAAACTCCACTCGTTGCCATATAAAAACAACGGTCTACATTTTCTAAATAAATTGTTTTCCATATATTTTTCAAAAACTCGGCTTTCATTAACGTATGTTGCAATATAAATAATATAACTAAAGACATGTTTCAAATAAATTTTTATTTATTGTAAAAAATTAAATAAATAAAAAGGTATTTTTAGTAAAAAGATTGTTTGGTGATTCAATTTAACAATAATTTATTAATTTAAATTATTGATTTCATTTAATATAACTAACTTGTATCAATCGACAATTTGTATATAATATTTTGCAATAAAAACTTATTCCCCAGTAAACCATTTGATAGAATTTGCACCACTGTTATATTCGATTTTGGTTGGTATGGAAACACCATTAACTTCCCAATCAAATGAAACGTTACCCAAAATGAGATAATAAATATAATAATATAATAAATGACAATATATTCTATGATATAATAAATGACAATATATTCTTTAATATGGCCATTGGTGCAAGTGGTATTTTAGTTTTAATCAACAAATATATCTATAAAGTTAATTCATCAAAAATCAAACTGACCTCTTCGTGCAGTACTTGTTTTATGGTGTCTCGCATATCTTCCCTACCTGAGTTCGCACACGCGCATCGACAGGCACACCCCAATTCATTCATATGAACACCCATTCACGCTCATTCACATGTTAGAAAAAGTAAATAAAAATAAACAAAATTCACTCACCCCATGATTATATCCCCCAGGCCTCCAAGTCTTAAGGTCTTAGCCCTCCATCAGCGGCGAAAATCCCAGCAGGTAAGTATTGGTAAAACTGCATAAATATTACATAAATATTGCGTGGAAATACTGAAGTAATGTTGCGCCGCAATAACTAAGGCGATTGTTGTCAAAATAGCAAAAATCTTATATAAATGTTGCGTTGAAATACGGTAGTAATAGCAAAAATGTTATATAAATGTTGCGTTAACCGTTATGTCAACAGCAGAACTGTTTTACGCAAGTCAACAGTAACATACCCGGGTATACATATAAATATACATATATATATACACTAGACTGGTCGTTAAAAACTAAATTTTCCGAGACGCCCCCTATAAAAATTCTTTGTGGTCAAAAAACCACAACGGCATTATTTTTTTTTTAAATCAAAAGAACACGTGCCGCAAAATCGTCGATGTTGATTTTTTGAAAAATTCGTAGATTTTTTCAAATATCTCATAAAATATGCAGATGCCAAAAAAATCACATAGCCATTTTTGTAGGAAATTTAATTTTCTACAAAAAAACATCCACGTCATTTTTCCCGAAAACGTATAGTTCTCATGATATTTTGAAAATGAACTTGTAAGTTTTCGTAATTTTTAAAAAACATAAAAAATAAAGATGACGAAAAAGTCCTAATCTTCTTCTTATGCTATAGAATGAAATGTATAAAAAATAATCGTGACAAAAAAAAATCAAAATTAGTACTTTTTCGTCGAAATTTTCATCATTTGGTTTTACGAGTTTCGACGAATTTCAAGTTTTATTTCAAAATATCATCAGAAATATAGGTCACATTCTTCAAGTGAAAGAATGAATAAAATTACAATGAAAGACATATACTTGGAGTGCTATATATTCATCAATATTTTATAATTTATAATAATTTTTATCCACGACTACTAAACAATATATACTTTCCATGCGTATATCTTTCATTGTAATTGTATTCATTCCCATTTATATAAAAAATTCTCTTTTACTTATTTCATTCCACTTTATTTATAAAAAAATCCTCTAACAAATTAAAAACTTGATTTGTTGGTATAGTAATATAAACAAGTTTAAAAAGAACAATACATATATAAATCTAAAATAAACAATAAACGTTTTGTTTTTCTTGTTTTCTATGATAAATTAATTTCAATATGGCGATATAACGTTTTAAAGGAAAACTTTATATTATTTCAAATATTTTTAAAGACGTGGATAAAATAGCATCTTGTATTCGCTTAGGATGAAGGCAATTCTTCACTCGAATGATTTCCTCCACCCGCTACGCTCGTTCCGGGAAACTTCATCCTCGTGAAGAATTGCCTTCATTCTAAGCTCATATAAGAATCTACTATTATACCATAAGTATTTTTTTCATATATTTTCATATAATTAAAATAATTACAAAAATTAACTCAAAATAAACTATTCTTTTCAATTATATCATCATATTTGCATGCGTTTTATTATACATTCCCAGGTATGTATGCTGTTGACGTAAGGGTGCAACTTTGTAAATGGGCTTAATCTTCTAAACGGATGATCCAATCCAAACCAAACTTGAGACTATTGCGTAAAACACTTTTGGCTAGGATATCATAAAATTTCAAGTCGATTTGATTATCCAGTTCCGAGCTACAGCGTTTTAAAAACGCAAAACATACCCAGGTATATTGCGGTTGACATAAAGGTTAAAAACGGTAGTAATGTTGCGCCGCAATAACTAAGGTGATTGTTGTGAAAATAGCATAAATTTGATATGCTGCATAACTAATGTTATATACATAAAAAGAA
Organism: Diogma glabrata; assembly: GCA_963693315.1. Lineage (NCBI taxonomy): Eukaryota > Metazoa > Arthropoda > Insecta > Diptera > Cylindrotomidae > Diogma > Diogma glabrata. Next base: position 383,636,509 of record OY856187.1, on the reverse strand, counting down.
TTGCAAGTCTATCCGTGGTGGTTGGATAATTAATATAAATGTACCCCAAGTGCAGTTTGACAATCCCGTAACTGTAGAAGGATTATTCACACAGCAGTCGAAGCCAGATGAGCATTTGGATTACACCACGCAGAAATAACAAAATCACAGATTCCTTCGATCCGCACCTCCAAATCACCAATTTATTCCAATAAAAGAGAATCAATTTTTGTTTATCATGGTTTATAACGCATTTATATAATTTATAAATGCGTTATAAACATTTATATAATTTATTTATTTATTCTCATAGGATGGCAAAGGAACATTCATAACTTAATTTTATATAAATTTTTTGTACAGCATTTAATTAGTTTTATCACAACAAAATTAACTAGGGACGACACACACACAGATAAATCTTTTCTTTTTATCTCTAGATTATGTGGGGTTTGGGGGGTATGTGGGTTTTGGGGGAGCGGGGTAATTTGGACTAGTAGTTAGTAGGTATATAGTATATATATATAGTATATATATATATATATATATATATATATATATATATATATATATATATATATATATATATATATATATATATATATATATATATATATATATATATATATATATATATATATATATATATATATATATATATATATATATATATATATATATATATATATATATCAATGAAGATGTCAAAAAAATAACATCAACCAGAAATTGAAGTAATAGAATAAGAGAGACAAAAGACGATATATATCCATCTCTTATATAGGAATTTAGCATCGAAAATTGAGCTACAAAGTTTTTTGAAGGGGAAATCTATAGAGCAATGCTAGTACATTTTCCGTTCAAAAAAAATACTGATTGTTATTTTGTAATACATTAAATTGTAAGACAATTTCACGAAATAAGTTATTTCCAACGCATTTGGAAGAAATATTAATATATTAGAATGGATTAAACGCATGTTCAACCGATTTTATGATGATTACGTATTATGAAATAACAACTTACAACCGTATTACAGTAAAACTTAGATTTACAACGGAAAGCAAAATTGATAAAAATACCTATATAAGAAATATAATATGTATTGAAGACAATTGCAAAACGGATTGTAGGATAATAATTCTGTTGATATTAAGACGATTGGACAAATATGCACAGCTATTGGAGGCTTAAAAACATTTAGAGCAATTACGGTTAAGGTCCGAAGAATTCAAATTTATGCAGTATGGTGAAGTAATGCTGGTGAAAACGCAGTGTGAACCAATAATAGGGGATTGTAGAATAAAATATTATGGTTAATGGTGTTGTGCTAAAACGGAATATGTGTAACGGAAACTATACGAAAATATGACTATAGATTACGGATGAACGAGAAATTGTTGTGAACTCTGCGTGATAGATAAAATTGTGAGATGTAAGGGAATGGAAACTACATGAATCTGTGACGGCACCGCTCCACGTTATCATACTCCAGTTTACATAACAAGGTCTAATTTTCAAAAATCCCACTTTGACCCATTTAGAGTGCCCTAATCGAGTCCAAATGTACGCAATACAACCCCCCTGGGGGGCCTCCCATACAAAAATTGCAAAACATTTCATTTTTTGGAACTTTAAATGAAAAAAATCAGCGAAATGGTTGTTTTTTATTTTTGGAGTTTATTTTTCTCTTTAGAAATTTATTAAGTCAGAACATATGTAAATGAAAAAATGAATTGAACTTACTAATAGAAAAGACTCAAAAAAAAATTATTGTTTGAAGTCTTTTTTGCTATCAAATCTGGGTAATTTCGCACGGCTCTCTTATGTCGTCGCCATAACAGCCTCTACATTTTTCGGTATAACTCGTTTGGAAACGCTAGCTAGCAATTGAACGTGTCGTTCCGTACCTTGTATGTGTGATACAATTTTCGGATCTCCGTACCTTGTATGTGTGATACAATTTTCGGATCATTAAACGGTGGATCATTTTGATTTCAATATTCTTTCAATGTATCGTACGGAATGCTTCGCGTGAATGGTGGTTTAAATACGTTATTTATATCATTCAAATTGATCATTTCCGTGTAATCTGTGCAATAAAAGTTTATATCTGATTTTTTATAAACTCTAAGTTCTGTTGGGTCTTCAACATCGGTTCGATACGTGGAATTTTTTTGATAGCACAGTCGCGCTTTTCTTTCCTATCATCAAACAACATTGACAACAAGATATTTTCCGAATGCGCATAATATGAATTACCATTAATTACATGATTGACAATACTGCGTAAAGGAGTTTCTAGAAATCGTGACCAACTAATGAACTTGAAAAATAATGTACTACCGTACACGACAGAGCTGTAATACTTGATATTGAAGTACATTGGCACATAACATTTAATTATAAATTCAACCAGAATTCTTAAGTTTTTAGATGGATTTTACGTTGTCACATTTAATCGTAATAATCTAGCGGCCTTGGTGAGCCAGCGAGAATGTACAATTTTCATTGGTTTGATGTTAGCCAGATCCACCGAAACCACGCCACTAGAAAATGCATGGGCTATGTCGTATAAGTACTTCGAATCGGTGGAAAATTCGTGATTTTCTGCAACAGGAGGCATATTTTCCAACGCAATTTTCACAAAGCCGTCCACCACCTGAAAATATATAATGATTAAATAATTAAAAACGGTTGACAATTATAATAAATGAGTGTTAGCAATTACTTACCGGAGTAGTTTCACAAGTTTCAATTTGATGGCTTAGTTTTCCGGTTGCCGATCTTGGTCCAGTGCTGGTTGATTTATCCAAAGCCTCAAACAAATGCCGAAACGAAAGTTCGTTGAACTGTAGAAGGAAAATGAACCAATGTAAGGGTCTTTTTAACAGCAATTTGAATAGTCGTATAATTCCACCGTGTGGGCCAGTGTTTGTTGGCTCACCATCAGTGCATATGCCAATTAATGCATCCAGTGATATATTTTTATTGTTGAAAAAATCATTTAATTTGGTTGTTTTGTATTCAGCGGTTTCATGTTTCAGTCTTACGTAACCAATCAATTGAGAATTCGGTTCTCTCAAAATAACAAGATGATTTTCTTTTACCATCGTAGTATGACACTTCTCATCAATTTTATCTTTCGTTAAAGTATCATCTTTTCTGCCATCGAATGAAAACACTAACAAACGGGTATCATCTAACCGTTGGCGAACCACTTCTCGTCTGCACTTTCATTTCAAAATCTTGGAGAAGAGCGGTTCCCAATGCTGATGCTACTCTATCAGGCACACCAAATCTGTCACACATCAAGGCAAAGTTAAAAGAATCTTATCTTTCCGTGTATTGTGAACTTGTGCTTCTATCCATATTTTCTTGAACCGATGGCGGTACGAATGTATGTTGGCATTGTTGGTATTGATGACAAAGATGTTGCTCCTTGCTCCTCAATTTTCATCACAAATGCATCGACTGTTAGTCTTCTCTGATTATGTTGATCATGCATAAACTCTTTGAGGCGTTCTGGAACCAATCCGCATGTACATGGAGCTGCCTTCAAATCGCATTTACATTTTCCAATGTAAAAAATTTTTTTCAGAGATTTTACAAACTCTGGAAATTTTGGGTTTTTGGCTCTCCTCTTGTCTTCAGTCTGATATTTCTCAAGTAATCTATTCAATTTAATAAATATACTATTTTTCGGCATTATTTCCATACCAAACTTTTTCCAAATTCCAATCAATTTATCTGTTACTTGCATAGCGAATGATTTATAGAAAAACTTTTTTTGTTTTGTTTTAGCACGTTCGCTCAAGTAAAAATAATATCTCAAGATATCCAGATCCGTTGGTAAATTAAGATCAGTCAAATCAGTAGACACACCAAAAACATTAACATCATGCTTGGGTATTTGACTCATTGGGTTGTGATAGTTGTTGCTTCATCCTGCGGTGTAGAGGACGGTGGATTCATTGTAGACTAAAGAAAACTTAAAATTTTTTATAAAAAATCTTTTAAGAAAGAGAGAAAGCGTTTAGAGAAACCGACATTTTTAATATATTTTAACTTAACCAACTTTTAAACTGCAGTCTTCACTATTCAATTTAATAAATACACTATTCAATTCACACTGTTTTTAATGTTTGCACTGACTTCTGTTAATTTTGAAAACCAACTGTCCTTTTTTCCAGTTTCAAAAAAAGTTTATAAAAAAAGATGAATCCAAACATAATAAAACATAAAACAAATGAATACATCAAACAATTATGAAATAAGCTATTTTGATATTTTGCAGTAATTGGACGACATATGATATAGCGTAGGTTTGTGTCATAAATTGTCACACACATGTTCTGTAGTAGATTTGATATTTGTTTGTTGCAAAATTGGATAGATATAGTTTTACTTATATGTAGCTAATTTTCTTTTTAAAATTTGTTCGATATCTGTTTTAAAATAGTTTGTGTTGTTTAAACTAATCTGATTCATCAGATTCTACTGGCACACAAAACTGTCTGATCTCGAAATCTACCTATTTCTAGCAGATATACGTGCCGCTTGGACTTTTTTCAATTTATTCCGGTCGAATGTCAAATAAAATACGAAAAATTCAAGTAAATAACAAGAAAAATTCATGAATCAACAGCTTACAAAATGAGATATCAAATCAAAATAAATATCAATCCGGATCGAGTGAAGAGAAAATATGAATAAAATCGAAGGTCAGTTGTATTGAATTGATTGATCGTTGATTCACGTAGAAAAGCTTGTTTAGGCAAATGAAATTTTACGGGTTAAAACAGCTTTGTAACAATACAGTTTTGCAGTGTTTCCTATTGGAACACCGAAACAGTAAGAGATGCATTCACGCACCTCATCTATTGTCAGCAAAGAGTGTTTTAGAGTGTTTTTGCAATCTTTAAAATCAGGCTGATAACGTTTATCAGGCCGTTTTGTGGGATAGATTTCATATATTAGGTCGAAGCAGACGCTGGCCCTCTTTTTTTATAAAAACTTCAATCTCTTACCAAAATTTTATCAAAATCTAGCAGAATATAGTTGGGATATCTTTCAAAATGCATAGTTATTGGAAAATATTTCCAAAACCTTAAAAAGCTAGTATCAGTCATACTGAATCTTAGGATTAGAAGTTGTTGAGGTTTCAAATTAACAGTTGTTTGAGAGCTGCTTTCTCTCAATTTTATTTGATATACGGAATTGATTTTGTTATAGGTAGAATACAGCAACATATTTTTTCAGTATGTGTGTTCGAAATTGTACAGAACAGAAAAACCATCGAGATCCGACACTGTCATAGTGCCAGAATGGGTTTATAAATCAAGAGACTTGAACCACAAAGGTTTATTACCCAAAAATCTTTCCCCTAAAAAAATTAAAGATTGAGATCCACATTACCGAAAGGCTTCCGAATTTCAATATTAATTTTTTTTTTAACAGTTTGTGTGTGATAACTATAGAATTTCTTTCAGTATTTCTTCCTCTTGTATAAATTAGATTTTATCATTCTTGCAAAAAGGCAAACATGAAGTTTTGAACAAAAGGACTAAATTGTTATAATATTGTCGATCTACCCTTTTCTAATTCAATTTCTTATTTGATTATTGTTTCATAGAAACTCATTTATGTGTACGTCATCACAAATTGTAAGAATGAAAACAAAAGGATATTATCGACAAGGAAAAGCTTAACAACAATATTGAAAGAAAGAAATATGATTAAGGAAAAGAAAACAATCTTGTTTTCGCATTACAAACATTCATGTATGTTGACCCAAAAAACAATCTTACTAAAAAATTCATTCAAGTTATAAGGAATTCATAAGCTAGATTTTTATGCTGAAGATAAAATATCATAAGATTTGGTCCTTTCTTTCTTACGATTACTCATTCCAAACAGTTAATCATTGTGATTCAAAATCTATAAATACAACGAGGGATTTGTTCAATTTTTTTTTTTAGTTTTTGCAAAAAGAATTTAGTGGTTTAATTCAAGGGAAAAGTGTAGGGTAGGGAAAGATATTATTTTATTTTGTTTGGTAAAACTTGGTGGAAATAAAATATTTTGGCTCCATAATGTAGGCGCAAGGAAATAATCTTAACACATTCGATTTAAATTTTAACTTGACTAAGGCCAACTTGATCTTGACAAATTAGCTCCGTTATTTCCATTTTTTGTACTTAAAGCAGTTCTCATTAGAAAGGTTTAGATTTGGCCCCTCCCGTTTGCTCAAGAGTTTGAACATTTTATTATAGTTAACTAATTTTTAGTTTCAATTCTTCTATTTTTGGGGAATTTTAGAAACAGTCAAAATAATTCATGTAAATTAGTAAAATTATGTATAAGTTGGCTTTTACAAACAGTGGCAAGGTTCAGTCCGGCTGGGAGTTTATTCAAATAAATTCATTCCTAATGGAGCCTATGGAGCGTTATTCAGACCTCTGTCTTGCAGGGAAATATTATTTTCCACGATAACCATGCCCCTCTACTACTTGCTCATGCTCAGATGAGAAAGCGACTACGCTATCGCATCTTGTGCAAAAGTTTTCACTCATGAAAAAACGGGGGTTATATCTCTTCTATAGCAAACCATACTTGGAAAGGCATATCTGCAATGAATGATAACAACAATCGCTAGCTCTGCGTCATATCCGGCAAAACCGATTTATAACCAAAAGTCCAAAATCAATTTTTAACTATAAAAGAAACTGAATGATAATTTTAAACAGCTGATGATATATGTATACAAATAATCATCTTTAAACATTTTGATAAATTTGTGTATAATTTACTCAAACCCGCTTTGAATGGATAACAAAGATAATTGTGGATCATTTACTCATAATAAACATCGTTGAACAAAAGAAACAACAAAATGTATCTTATAACAAAGCAAAAAAAAAATGTTAGATGTAAGACAACAAAACTAAAGTAAAATAGAATAAAAAGAAAATACAAATATAAAGATTTTCTATTTTCCTATTTTTTGTTCGAAAGAAAAGATTACAGAATGCAGTTCGTGTTTTTTAAACGATTTCTTTGTTATTGCTGTTGTTTGTTAGATCGAAAATCGTACAAAGACTTACACTAACAAAAGGTTCAAATTGTTTTTTTGTTGGAAGTTGTTACGATATTGTTTGACATTCTAGTAAGAAAAACTATGAAACGCTAACGGCAGCTGAGAAAATATGTGGGCTATTATTTTGAAAACGTACATTATTTTGTCGATTTTTAAATTTTTGATTTTTAAAAAATCTGAAATTTTGATATCCCAAGTAGGTTTTGCCAGACATTGACATAAGACCAAGTACTGGTCCATTAATGGTTAACAGTACCTGGCTATTGTTACCGGGCCAAAACTAGAACCAATCATCGGCCGATCTATGGTTTACAGAAAATAGCCAGTATATTGTTACCTTTGAATGGCCAAGCACTGGCCCATGAATGGTAAATATTACTTGGCTATTGTTATTGGGCCAGTACTGTAGCCATGAATTTGCCGATCTATGTCATTTTTTTTAAATTTCACTAGAGTATTATCCCTTTAAGAAATACATAGTTGGAAAAATTTCACATATAGTTTAGTTATCGCCTTGTCAGTTGAAAGACTATGGTAATAAAGAAAAGGTTGGTATATGTTTTAATTTATTTTCATTTCTATTTTATTTTAATTATCTTGTAAATAATTTATTTAAATTTATGTATAAAAAAATATTATTTTATATTTTTTTTAATGGCGGAGTCAGGGCGGTGTTTTCCATTACTCAGCCATTCTTGCAACTGAATCAGTTGTATGGGGAGTTTTGAATTTTTTCCGTCATTTTTATTTTATTTTAAATTAGTTTGTATTTAATTTATTTAAATTTACATATGATAATAATGTATATTTTTTTTAACGGCCCAGTCATGGTTGCCAGTGTTTGGCCCAAGAATGGCAACCATTTATTGTCCGAAGTTATCATCCAGTAAAATTATGTTAATGGCCCAGTCGTGGTTGCCAATACTCGCCCATTGCTGCATTACTGGCTGCCAGTAATGAACCATTACTGGACCAGTTGTACAACCTTGTATGGGATATTGTTGGTATTGACGAAAGAAAAAAATTCATTTCTAGTAGAGTCATATTAGCATTTTATATGATGTAAGAGCAAAATTGAAGTTTTTTTTTTGTTGTATGTTAAGGACATAAAAGTTAGTGAACATGTAATTATTTAGCAAATTTGGAGGTCCGGAAGTGCCTCAAAAAATGGCAAAAACTGTTTTTATGGTGTTTTTTTGAGTAGGTCGCTTCATTATTTTTGAAATATTTCGGGCTCTAATGATCATAAAAAAAAAATGAAAAATGTTTGTGATTAAATTTCAAATCCATCTATGGGGGTTAGATACTTTAAAAGTGTAACCTAACCTCAAAAAACCGAATCGCGTGACTTTTTTTTTTACTAAATTTATGATCAGGGGGTGGAAAAATCGTCGAATTTTTATAAAAATTTCAGGAAAAATTGTATTTTAATAGTCTTAACCCCTTAAGGTTTTATTTGTTTAAAAAAAAATTATGTTTGGTTGAACTATTTGTTTGAAAAATTTTGTGCCGAAATAATTGTTTTAAAAAAATGCTCCGATTTTCTTGAAATGATGATCGTTAGTATAATAAAAAAAACTAACACGTGTTTTTATTTTCTCACTAGTTCTAAGCTACAGGGTGGCTCGAACTTTTTAAGAAACATGAAAGTTAAAAGTTAAATTGTGCTCGAACGGGGTGAACTGATTTTAATAATTTTTTTTTTGTTTGAAAGGTACTTCAGTTAGGCTTTTTTAAAGTACTATATACTGATAAAAAAAATAATATTTTATTTCTTATCGTCAATGGTTTGATTGGTAGTTAGGGTTTTACCACAAATAAAACACCAAGCCTTAGATCAAAAAAATTTCTTTTTTTATTCCAAATATTTCGGTCCTTTTATTTGGACCTTCTTCAGTGTAATTCTTTTGTGTTATCCTGAACACTCTTTAACTTAAGTTTAAAGAGTGTTCAGGATAACACAAAAGAATTACACTGAAGAAGGTCCCAAATAAAAGGACCGAAATATTTGGAATAAAAAAGACACTTTTTTGATCTAAGGCTTGGTGTTTTATTTGTGGTAAAACTCTTACTACCAATCAAACCATTGACGATAAGAAATTTCATCGCGTAGATCAGATTCAGTGTATGTACCAAAGGTGTATACACTGAACAGCAAAACTTATAGTAATATTTTATGTTAGTTTTAAGTTTTCAAACCTTGCGATTTAAAAAAAATCTTAATTTTTTGGTTTATTTTTGTATGTTTGAAAGATTTATTTTACTGTAAATTTAGATTTACTAACTACTGCACTAGGGATTTTATTGAACTTTTTTTGTTTTAAATGTATTAAATTTTAATACATAAAACATATAGTTTTATGTGTTAAAATAAATTATGTGTTTGAAATGATTACTTATTTATTTGAATTAAGTAATAACTATATATATGAGGCATTCTTTGCAGCTTGCAGACCCCCTGCTCTTCAGAATGATTTAGGTTTTTCAGAAGGTTTATGGGCAAAAAATTGTAGCAAAAATTGTCTCTTGTTTCAATGTCGTGTGCCCCTTTTCAAAATTCAAAATGGTGGAATAAATAAGGCGGATATAGGCTTACGGCCTCATTCTGAAAGTATAGCAATTTAGAATTGCCGGCACAAATTTTAAAAATCAACATAAGCGTTCTTGGACGAAGAATGTTGGTAGTTTATTTATTTATTTATTTATTTATTTATTTATTTATTTATTTATTTATTTATTTATTTATTTATTTATTTATTTTTTTATTTTTTTATTTACTTACTGCCTACTTACTTGCGTATTTATTTATTTATTTTATTTATTTAGTTGTTTATTTATCTATTTATTTATTTATTTATTTATTTAATTATTTATTTATTTATTTATTTATTTATTTATTTATTTTGATTTGTACCAAGTTGATCAGGTTCTAATATCTTCATATGATGTTGGCACAAATTTAATGGTGATTTGATAGGTTTTGGTTTTTTTTGTAACTAAAAAATTCTTGATTGAAACTCTTCGACTGTTTTTGGATAAGTGATTTTTATTACATTTTTTCAAGGTCTCAAAAAATTATATTTCTATTTAATTGAGCTTTATCTATAATTGAGCTATAAAATTAAGCTATTCATTTGTTAATTTAAAATACTTAAGATAGATGGAGATAAGTTAACAATTATTAACAATTATGGTTTTAATCAATTGACATTTGTGTTGTTAAGTAAATATTTGACAGTGACATCTAGATAATTTTAGTTTAGAATTTGAGTGGTCTTACAAAGTTTGAGATAAGTATTATAACTATTTTATAATTAATTTGTATACCAGCCATTGTTTCTATTTTAGGATGCTGTCTTCGACATATTTATTTATTTATTTATTGATTTATTTATTTAGTTATTAATTAATTTACTTTTTTATTTTTTTATTTATTTATTTATTTATTTATTTATATTTTATATTTTTTATTTATTTATTTATTTTTATATATTTGTATATATTTTTATTTATTTTTATTTATTTATTTATTGTTATTTATTTTTATTTATTTTAATAATTTTTATTTATTTTTATTTATTTTAATAATTTTTATTTATTTTTATTTATTTTTATTCATTTGTTTATTTTTATTTATTTATATATTTTTATTTTTTTCATTTATTTTATTTATTTTTATTTTTTAATTTATTTTTATTTATTTGTATTTATTTATTTATTAATTTAATTATTATTTTTTATTTATTATTTATTTATTTATTAATTCATTTATTTGCTGATTTATTAATTTATGTATTTATTCATTTATTTATTAATTTATTTATTTATTTATTTAATTTTTATTTTTTTATTTATTTATTTATTTTTATATATTTTTATTTATTTTTTATTTATTTTTATTTATTTATTTAGTTTTATTTAGTTTTATTTAGTTTTATTTATTTTTATTTATTTATATTTATTTTAATAATTTTTATTTATTTTTTTCATTTATTTATTTTTATTTATTTATATATTTTTATTTTTTTTATTTATTTTATTTATTTATTTATTAATTTATTTATTTATGTTTTATTTATTTATTTATTTTGAAGTTTTTTGTAGAAAATTATTTTTAAAAAAATCGGCTAATATATACCGAAAGATTGTTATGGAAATTATAGACAAAACTTCTATAATATCCAAAAAACATCTCCAAAGTGCAATTTTCCAGGTTTTTTGTAAAAATTTAATGAATATTCTAAATTATGGAAGAAAATATAAAAACGGGAGATCTGTTATTTGTTTTTTTTTTTAATTTTATATTTTTATATTTACGAGCCGCTATTTTGAATAAAAAATATAACACCACTCGGAAGTTGAAACCTACTTATAATTTTCAACATTCTAAGTAAAACAACACATCTGTTGATATTTTAAATTTGTGTTGGTAGCCAAATTTCTATACTTTCTGAGTGAGGCCGTAAGCCTGTAGCTGCCATATTGATCCCGCCATTTTATATATATATATATATATATATTTATGAAAGAGAAGAAAACGATACTTTTTGAAATCACCATGTTTGAACAACTAAAATTTTAAAAAATCATCTAAAAATATGAATATTTTTTGTTAAAGTAATATTTTCATAAGGCGTCACTATGTACCTTATTAAACAAAAAAAAATTCAAGAAAATCGGTTCACCCGTTCGATCACAATTTCTGAAATGAAGTCAAGTGATTCCATGAATTTAATTTATTTTGTTATCACGAGTCTAACTCGCGATTGTCTTAGAAAGTAAAATAAATTTCTACGAGTCAGACTCGTGATTGTTTTCACAAAGCAAAATAAATGTCCACGAGTCAGACTCGTGATTGATGCACAAGGGTTAATATGGGATTTAATTTTTATGAAAAAAAACAAGAAGAAGGAATTGTTACATTAGTTTAATATAATTTAATTAATTTGACATCAAATATGTGTGAGTGTAATTTGTTTCTTTAGATAAAAAGTTAAATACAATCAAATGATTTTGGAGCCTGTTTGGCCGTTTAAATATTCATTTATTTTAGGTTGAGTTGGAACATTCCGGCGGCCTTGAAGAATCATCATCTTCAACAATAGGAAGTATGCTGATCTTGCTGATAGGACGTCTTAACAAACCAGTTTTAGTTTTTAAAAGTGACGACACGCACCAAATAGTCTTTCCCTGGATGGACTTCAGTAGCTCTACCAAGTAGCCACCTTGCTGGTGGCAAGTTCTCGTCTTTTAATACAACAACATCATCAATTTTAATATTATTTCTTTTCAGGTACCATTTATGCCTTCTTTGTAAGGCCGTCAGATATTCATGTTGCCAACGGTTCCATAAGTGTTGTGACAACTGCAGCACCATTTGCCAACGGGACAATTTCGATAACTTAATATGCTGAACATCAGGTTCCGAAAAGATATGTATATGGATGGCCAGTTAAAAAATGCGCTGGAGTTAGCGCATCTACTTCGTCTGATGGCATCGCGCAAATTGGACGCGAATTTAATATCAATTCAATTTTTACTAGAAGTGTTGCCATCTCCTAGGTAAGGTAAGAATTGAATTTCCAACCACTCTTTTGAGGTGATACTTTGTTGACTTTACAGCAGCTTTCCAAAGTCCACTAACGTGTAGAGCTGCTGGCGGTATAAAATGCCTTTTGATTTTGGTCCCTTAAAAGAAAGTTTGAGATATCATTAGAATTTCTATGTAAAAAATCAAACAAATGTGTGAGTAGTCTATCAGCTCCCACTGTAGGCGCATTCAGTTTCAAAAAATAGTTTCTACAAAATCGTATCACCCATGCTAGAACATTAACCAGTTTATTGAACGATGATATTCTTTCCATCAAATTATCCAGTATAACATATGGTATTTCAGTTGCAAAAACTCGAATCATATTGGAGCGTTTTTATTCATCTACAGCCTCATCATCCAAAGATAAATTCTCACATGACGGCCAAGCTGACATCTCGTTCGATAGCCAATCAGGACCATGCCACCATTGCAGATTTTGAATCAATTGCGACGGATTGATTCCTCGTGACGCACAATCAGCGGGATTGTCATTCGATCAAGCGTGAGACCATTTAACGAGGGACGCAAGATCGTGTATTTCTGAAACTCGGTTTGCAACGAATGTTTTTCATTTCTCTTCTTCTGAATGAGGAATATTAACGGTCATTTCTTCCAGTTCCCTAAACCTACGGAGCAATTGATCAATGTCAGTTTCTGCATGAAGATTTGTGGTGGATTTTGTTATCTTTTTAGAACTGAGCTCTCCAGCTATTACCCATCCAAACAGCGTATTTTGAGCAATGGGATTGTTGGGTTCATTGATAATTCTTTCAGGATTTAATATTTTAAAAAATTGGTCGGCTCCAATAAGTATGTCTACTCTGCTTGACTTGTTTAAATTCGAATCAGCAAATTCAAGATCCCCTAAATGATCCCATCTGGAAATATCAAACTTCATTGATGGAAGTTCAGATGTGATCCGGGATAGAATCAGTATATTGAATTTAATATTTAGAGCATTGTTAATTCTGGTGACAACAATAAGTTCTGCCAGTCCTCTAGAGATTGTTGCTGGACTAATACCTAGTCCAGTGACAGACACCCGAGCGTTGCTGCAGTGCAGCTGTAGCCGCTGTACACATTCTTCTGTGACGAAAGACATCTGAGAACTAGATTCCAAAAGCGCCCTACACTGCCTGTATTCTCCAGCCAAGCTCATCACAAATATTAAGGCTGTCGGCAATAGAACCGTCGAGAGTTCTTTATGAATTTGATGAACATTTAAACTTTCTTCATTTTTATCATTTTTGGATGAATTTGTCAGTAACGAGACCTTGGGGTCAGCATCGGAGGTTTCCTCTAAATGCAATAAAGTGTTATGCCTCTTTTTGCATTTGTCACATTTCCGTTTTGTGTGGCAGCGGTGAACTACATGTGAACCACTCAAACAATTGTAGCATTTACGATTGTCTTTCATAAACTTTCTTCGATCATTTATGTTCAACTCTTTGAACTTTGTGCATTCATATAAATTATGAACTCCGGCTTTGCAACATGCACAAGTATCCTCAGAAGCAAGATGCACAAACTTTGTAGACTGTGTATGCGAACGATATTGCGATTTTGAAATATTTTCTGGCTTTGCTCTATAACCCTGAATAGCATCCGCACGGTCATTGAGAAATTCCATCATTAATTCAATTGTTGGGCAATCTATTTTGGCTATATTGTCCGCCCAACGATCTTGATTATCTTTATCTAGGTTATTTAGCATCAAATAGATCATTACTGAATCGCGAGTTTCATATTGTGGTCCAAGAGATTTTAAACCTTTGAATACTTCGACGTATTCGCCGGTGAGGGTTCGAAGAGAACTGGTGGTTGAATTTTTTATGACTGCCCACTAAGAAATGATTCAACAAATAAATTCATTATGTATTTTCTTTTATCGTAGCGTTTAACTAAATTTTGAAATGCGTCGTAATAATTGGCTTCAGAAGCAGCTAAATGCCTTATGCAATTCTTTGCGTTCCTGTAAGCGCTCCCTTCAAATACTGAAATTTTTCAGCAGCCGAAAGCGATGAATTTTCATGGACAAGTCCGTTAACTAAATCATAAAAGCAATACCATTCCTTATAATCGCCATTAAAGGTTGGAATGTTAAGCCGAGGTAACTTTACATTTACCGATTTAGAAGATGACGCACTACTATTCAATGTTTCATCAATGGAATTGAAGCTCGCGTTGTTAATATTATTCCGCCTAATACTCGAATTGAGCTGGGCTACCACATGGTAGTAATGTTCTTCGAACTCAATAGCTTGTGATGGTTCTTCACCTGAGAAATTTAACATGTGATCTTCAATTTCCGTGAACGATTTTAATAGTTCATTCAAACCTTCCTAAATTAACCATTTGCCCCATAACAATCTCATGTTTTGCAGCTAACGCCTTAGGATTCATTTTAAACGTAGCCATTATACGATAAATAAATTAAGGACGCAATATTAAACACGAAAAAATTATAAAGAAAACACAAAAATCACAAAAATAATAACAAATGTTCAAACTAAATGTATTTAAATGATTGAAGAAATGTTAAAGAAATTCATACGTTATAATGTTCAAGTTCCCCAAAAACAATAATCAAAAAGGCAGTTATATATTTATTTAATAAATGTTCAAAAAGATTCTGAATGTTTTTTTTAATTTCACTGTAAATTAAATATCCTTGAGAAAAAATATATTTTATGTCCCCAGTTGAAATTTCCAAAATCACTTTTATTATCTGGTTCGAAATCCGGCTCGAAGGACCAAATGTTGCGTTGACTTATCTCCAAAGAACAAAAATGAATAAAGCACTAAATCTACTTTATGAAATGTATATTTATTTCTTGAATAAAATGAAAAAAACTTTTATTCCAAAACATAATATTTGATTTTATTTTATTGAACAATTAATAATTTAGAGTTTTGAACTTAATTCTACGACGGCTCAAAAAGAAGAAGGAATCGTTACATTAGTTTAATTTAATTTAATTAATTTGACAACAAATATGTGTGAGTGTAATTTGTTTCTTTAGATAAAAAGTGAGTTAAATACAATTAAAAGATTTTAGAGTTTGTTTGGCCGTTTAAATATTCATTTATTTTAGGTTGAGGTGGAACACACAGCATAAATAATTTTACGCCAATTATGTTTTCAATTGAAAATTCTATATGTGTTATTATGGTTTTCCATATTATTCACTCTTTGTGTGCTTTTGTCACTTTTGAATTAAAATACAATATTTAAAAATATACTTTTTGCTGTTTATTTTTACATTTTTATTTTATTAATACTAATATAAACTTCCTTATAGTAAAAATTTGAATTTGATTTTTTATTTTATTGAATATCGATTTCGACTTACGTCATCCTCAGTTTAAATTATTATTACAATTTTTGCTTAAACTATTACTTTTATACTACTTCAACTACTATTTTTTATTATTATGTCATATATTTTGTTAGTTTAATTAAAAATAAATCACTTTTTTTTACTAATATGACTCCACTATTCTGGTTTTATTTTTTGAGTACTCTGAATCGGAGTTATGTGCGGTTGAATTTTAAATGCTTTTTCACATAGTTTTGATAAGGGTGTAAAGGTTTTGTTAATAGGCGCCACAAATTTCATGCAATTTTCGTATATTTTTGCAAATAAAGAGCAAAATAGTTGAATAATCGAAATTGATAATTTTTCTCTTTTCCGCTAGGCGGCGCGTTAAACCTTGGTTTACTTCAAAGCTCATATCTCAAAAATCGTCGTTTTTTTTCTTTGTTTTTCACAAATTTTAAAGTATACACATGCAGCTATGAAACTAAAAAATAAAAAGTGAGAGATTCCATATGGATTTTTTTATACGATTTTTTAAAGTTTAGTGTATGAAAAATTCATATGTGCTTTTACATCAAATTAATTATGCTTTACTAAATGTGAATCTAATATATAGAAAATTTTATATTGCAACATTCGTACTAAATATTGAAACATATTCTGTGGATTATTTATTGAAAAACAGGTTTTTATTGAGAATAAGAATTGGAGATACCAACGATCGAAGATTGTGATTTACTTTCAACATCTTTACACTAACAGAAGTATGAGTCGATTATTAATAAAAAAATTTTTCTATAAAACTCCTAATTCTTTAAACAATAATAATATTACAAACAAATACATTAAAAAATTTATTTTTATATTTTTTTGCAACTGAATTCAAATATTTTTGATTATCGGAAAAGGGAAACATTTTGGTAATTATTTTATCGCGTGTAGTGTTATGCCGTAAAAAATACTGAGATCCTTGAGGGCCAATAATTGTTTTAATGTCCGAAAATGGCGAAAGAAATTTCTCCTGTTGTTCGATCTCTCCTGAAGACACATATGAAAATTTTTATACGTGGTTGATTTTGTTCGACCAAATTTCTGTCATATCAAATAATTCCTTTGCTGTTGATATTTTCTCTCCTTTAAGCGATGATGTCCGACCTTTTCTTTTAAGTGTGCTTCAATCTCATCCGATGGACCCTTTTCATGTACAGCTGCAGGTATTTTAAAATCAACAATATGATTGCAAAGATTTATAAAATTTTTCTTTATTTTTATATTGAGTTTCTGAGCCATTAACCATTAATCACTAAACATGCCTAACTTCCAATAAAAAAAAATTGTGTGGGTAGCTGTTTACACAGAGGTAGAAGTCAATGGAGTAGCAGACTGTTTTGCAAAAAAGGTCCCGAGTGAAAATAACACGCCGACAAATAAAAAAAATTCGGCGTATTGTAGTCTAAAAATAAGTATAGTAAAAAGAGCTGAAAAGGAACCGAGAACTAGCCCAGGTAGTGAATACAAAACCGAAAAAACACAAAAATGACACCGAAAACAAGCTGACAGTTGATTAAATAGGAATCAAAATAACGCCGATATAACGCCGAAATATTGAAAAAAGGCCTAAACAAAACTGAAATAAGACCGATAAACGGCTGCAAACACGCTTAAATAAGATCAAAATGAAACCATCCCGGCTTCATTTCGGTGTAATTAAGGGGTTTTTCAGCTTTGTTTCTGCTTTGTTTCGGTTTGGTTTAGGCCTTTTTTTCAATATTTAGACGTTATATCGACGTTGTTTCGGCTTATAATTATTCAACTGCCTGCCTGTGTTCGGTGTCATGTAATTTCGGCCAAAATTATAATTATTTTTATCGAAAAGAACTCATTTTTAAAACCGTTCAAAACGACATATTTTTTTTAATCCGCTCCAGTGGTTCTTGAGCTATGGGTTCTCGAGCTACGGCTAGTTTTTTAAGCTACGGATTGCATCTATATTCAAAATAATGTATCTCGAGGTCTTAGCTTCAGTGAGTGTATGTACGGCAATGAGAGAAATATTGTTGTGCGTTTCGTGTTCCTGTTGGTAGCAGATTCTATTATAGACTAGGATGAATTTTACCATGGCTTCTTTTATGCGTGCAATCAAAAGGAAGCCAGTACCAAAATCTCTTTGAGAAGGGTGACCACAACAGTATAGAGAGTAACTATCCAAATATTGTTCTCCTATTATTGGATATCCAATTTTTCGCAGAACAACGACATCCATTCTATGCCTATTTGCCTCTCGTTTGTCTCGATGCCGTGCATGCACCCACTGAAGCTAAAACCGTCGACGAGAAGGATACTTTCTACTGAAAGAGATTATAAAATCAACATTCGAGTTAATTGCTGCGTAATCTGCTAGTTTATAGAGACATCTCGTAAGGAAATGTGAAGCGTTCCAACAGCCTGCATCTGAATTCAAATGTTAATGGCAAGAGAATCTCTGACTTTACATTATCAAATATAAATTGAGAATTCGCAGTACTTTCTTTCGGCATCGATCGAGTCATAAACAGACGTGGGTCTCACCGAATGATAACAGTCGAAATCAAATTGATCTCATTGCACTTTTATTTTCCAGCGTTCTGGATATGTAATCCTTTAGAGGTGCAATTATTGAAATTGACCACTTCAATGTATGTACAACACGAAGGTTGCACTCCTATACACTCCTATACACTCCTGCACTCCTATACAGGGATTCTTTAATTCAATCAACGGAAACGTGTTAACATATTATCACTAAATAATGCTGCAAATTCAATCACAATTTCTTTAATCTCCTGAGCAATATTGTGGACAAAATTGGAACGAAATGCCCTAATTGTGAGGTTATCGTTCCCGTTACTTAAACATCCACAACAAATCGTCGTTATAATTTTCTAAAACGACCGACGACAACAACAATGGAAGACTGAAGTATTTGCCACTTAACAGAACCTGACGCTAATGGTAAAAACTAAAAAGTAGTCAATATGGTTAGCCAAAATGGTTTACGAAGCAAAAGATCAACAAGCGTTTGAACCCCAACATATCGTTCGAACCGCATACTTGAAAAGGTGGTGAAACGTACGTTATCGCATTAGATCTTTCCAAAGCATTTCATTGAATATGGCATCCCAACCTGGTCAATAAGCTCGTTACGTACAGTTTTCACCCCGCAATCGTAAAGCTAATCCAGGAGGATTATTTGGTTCATTTACTTAATCCGTAAAACAAGACCCTTTAAAGTGTTTGAAAAGCTTGGAATACGGCTACGTGGCACGAACATGCTAGAACAAAGATCGTTTCAAGTTTTGGCCCAGGAGCGGTGCAAATGAACACAAGGTCAAAGACTGCTATAACGAATCCAAATGTTTCCATGATTTGTACGGAAAGAAATTTGTCAAACGTAAAACACACTACCGGCAACCGAAATTGCGCAGCGGTTAAGGGGGCATTACAACATGAACTTCTGATTCAACCCAATCTAGATCACAGAAGGATTGCACATGATCTATTATCCGAAACGGTGCAGGAAAGCTGGTCGGATTTTGCTATTTTAACAGCCGTACAGAACTATACCAAATGATTGGCGCAGCTATTTGAAGATTTAGGAAGTGGCCTTTGACAAACGAGCTGATAAAGAAAGAATACACTTCGTGAGAGGGAAGATATATAAGATATATCTATACAGTTGTTACACTCGATCAATAAAGAGATTTAGTGTTTTAGTGCAGTGTAAGGTCAATAATTGGTCTAACATTTGTAAGTAGTTTTTTAACCGGAGGAGAAACAAAATTGGAAGTTAGCGAACGATAGATCAACAATGATCATAACGCCACATGGTGTGAAATCATCCAAAAAAAGATCGATTATTAAAGCCTTGAAAGATATTATTGGATGGAGTACAAAATTGTTTGATATAAACATTTTTATTGGAGGCGAATAAAGTTCTGTGGGGACAGTGTCGTCATGAAAAAATTGAAGCAAAGACCGTTTACAAGCTCCAACAAAATCAAAATTTACTGAAAATGGTAACCGCCTTTTCTCCTACATGAGCGGGACACAGTTGATATTTTTGTATCAGAGGTGTATATGGATGAGTATGTACTAAACGTTACGAAACAGGAAGTGTTGGAATGAGTTTGTAGAACTGAAAATAAAAAAACTCCTGGTGCTGAAAGCATTCTGAACGTTTAGTATAAAAAGACAGTTCATGCAAAACGATTTTGTTTGATACGTCTTTGTGAAAGAAGGGTTTGTTTCTGCCAGAGTGGAACCATCAACATCTATCGATTTTGTCAAAAGGAAGGGTAAAACCAGAAAAATAGTCTTCATACTACCCAATCTGTATAATAGATAAATCTGGTAAATTTTTAGAAGGAATAATAATTTGATCAATTGAACAAGCTTTGAAGATAAACAGCACCAATACGGTCTTACAAAAGCTCGCTCAACGGTTGACACAATAAAGTTTGTGATTGGTGGAGCTAGAAGACAAACAGTAGCAGGAAAAAGGATGAACAAAAAACCACTGTTATAACTTAACATATTAAGAAGTGACACAGGCAGATGGTCTCACATTACATCAAGAGCTCTGATGTGTAAAAGTTCCTGGGTGCATCGAAAAAATCGTAACCGATTGTTTTTGCAACAGAATGTTGAAATATTATAGCGACGATCGTTTTAAAGCGTATAAAATTACTAGTGAGGCACATCAACAGTAAAGTCTAGGTTCAGTACCGTGGAACTTACTGTGTGATGGTGTTTTCAAGCTGCAATATAAACCAAATAGCTATTTCAGCTTCAAGCTGTTAAGTTTTTGAAGATGGAAGGTACTACGCCTCAGAAGTGCTCGGAACCTAGTTCCGACCAAGGACCATCAGAAAAATTTCGGCGAGAGGTGTAACTCCGTCGCTTTTGTGTAAAAAAGCAGCTGTCACTGGCCCTACAAAACCATTTGCTTCAACCAAATTACCATCAAAACCAGGAACTGATAAACACCTGCTTATTCTTTCCCGAAATTCTAGAGTAAGCTGAATCTGCCTTCTGTATGTCATCTCTTTGAGTGGAAATTGCACAAGCTTCTTGTGAGAAGTTTGGTTTAACTTTTTTTATTCCACCCGCTAGAATGAGGCGAAATCGTGGTTTATTAAAAATTTCTCTAAATTGTTTATTCTCGTAGAGAGGGCGTAATAAGATTATAGAACCAACAAGATGTTATAATAAAATCCGGAAATGTGGAAGTAACGCTACATAGTCAATATTTAAATTCCACTAGTAAGCAGTTGTGATACCGGTTTTGAACCATCCATAGGACATTTATTTTACAGCAAAGACTATCTAATTCTCAAAGATGTAAATGCACACCACGATCTATGACACTCACCCTATAACGTCGATTAACGAGGTGAAAACATTGCTGATCAAAACAATGGCTCCAACTTTCGAGTTCTCAATGACCCACAACCAACAAGGGTAACAAATAACTCCTACTCTTCTCCAGATGTCATACTTGCCAACATGCCAGTAATGCCAATTGCTAAATAGAGAACTGAAAGTGCACTGGGATCAGACCATGTACCGATTAAAATCAACTTAAGCCGTTCCATAAATGAAATTAAATTCGAAAAGAGGACCTATATTAATTTTAAACAAAGCTGAATGGGTTAATTTTCCAAATTTAACTGTAATTAAATTCAGTTAGTAATTTTTACCACTAGGATCTTTCTGCCTCTTAATGCCTTATTACGCCCTCTCTACGAGAATACATAATTTAGAGAAATTTTTAATAAACCTCAATTTCGTCTCATTCTAGCGGGTGGAATAAAAAAAGTTAAACCAAACTTCTCACAAAAAGCTTGTGTAATTTCCACTCAAAGAGATGACATCCAGAAGTGAGATCCAGGTTACTCTAGAATTTCGGGAAAGAATAAGCAAATTAATAAATTAGTTAGTTATGGAACACAAACGTAGCAAAAGTCCAGATCTAGGGAGTAGGTTAAGCTTTAGCACAAACAAAATTACCTGGAAGGTAATTAAGGGCTCAACTCATTCACGACACCCGAGCAACAACTACATGATC
This sequence comes from Diogma glabrata, assembly GCA_963693315.1. Taxonomy (NCBI): domain Eukaryota; kingdom Metazoa; phylum Arthropoda; class Insecta; order Diptera; family Cylindrotomidae; genus Diogma; species Diogma glabrata. Next base: position 383,614,412 of record OY856187.1, on the reverse strand, counting down.
TCCTCTGATTATATCCCAACCGAAAACCCCACAGGAAATGCGCAACAAAATTCTACACACATTTTACAGAAAAGCAACGTTAACATGAAAAGAAAACTAGGTCAAAATTAAGATTTCTGCACAAGAACACAGAAAATTTAGAAAACATCATTATTTCCGAAGAAGATATTGAGAATGCTATAAAGAAAACTAAGCCATCTAAAGTTATTGGACCCGATGGCATCTCAGCCATTATGCTCAACAACATTTGACCCAATAGAACTATCTTACTACCACTACCATGAACTATCTCTCTACCACACTCAACACATCTCTAAATACTCTCCAGATACCAAATATCTGGAAAACGAAGAAGCACCATCTTAAAACCTGGAAAACACGAAGAAAAAAGAGAATCTTATAAATCGATCTCCATCCTTTAATCAGTTGCAAAACATTATATAAATTTTGCAAATTAGCGTTACACCAACATGGCTATAGGATAACACATAGTATAACTGCTACTCTTCAGCGATGGTGTGAACCAAAAACAACTCTGTGTTAGAACAATTTCAGTTGCACTCAACCTATCAAAACCATTCAACACAACATCTACTACTAAATGACATATTTAAAACTAATCAACCAGGTTTAAAAAAGCACTGGTTGTGAATCCGAGACTGTTGGGGTAACATTCGACTTACTGCTTCAATTCAATGATCATGCTCAACAGGTGAACTTGTTAGTAAAACACAGGAATAATGCACTGACGGCACTAATTCGTAGTTCATGGAGCAAGGATACAAACACAATAATAACAGCATATACAACAAAAGTAAGACCTTTTTCAAATTACGCTGCACCCATATGAATACCTCAAGCTTGTAAGTTACAAATAACACAAAACACAGCCTAGCGCACCGCTACCAGATGTTATTTGAAAACCGAATGAGATCACTTACACGGGAAATGTAACAAATTGACGGTCTGTGAACATAACGAAATGTTTACCAAACAATATCTAGATGGGCCTGTCACAAAGAGTAATATCCCTGCAGTGACACCTTATCCATGACTATACCCCCTAGAGACATTTTGCATATTTTATACATGAATCACAATCGAGATTTACAATAAGTAAAGTAAGTAAAATCAATTGACAAACAGTCTTTACAATTATATAATTTTGACGACGTGAACAGCAAAACAACAATTTTTTGGATTAAAAAGATTAAATTCTTGCACACATAAGAAAAGCATAAATAAATTTGCATGTTTCATGCCTTAATGTAATAATGGTTTGAGAAATGAGCCTAAAGCAAAAGCTTTCTGATATTAAAGACATAATAGAAGTAACAATGTTTTTTTACGAATAAGCCAATTATTGCAAAATTCAAGCAATTAATTATTATACCTATAGTCACCTAACCACGATTTTTTTGGTATAACGCTTATCAAAATAATAGGATTTCTCGAAATAATTTCCGATAGCCACATCAACAATTTTTCCCAAAAGAATTTGGATCTAAAATAGAATCCAACTTATAATTCTATTATAATTCTTGTTCACGCATTATCGTGAATTGTTAAATAGTTTACCTGAAAAATCAAAATATTTTAAATTAGAATCAAAACAAAACCAATTAAAGATTTATTTATTGTTTATAAAATTATACAAAACATTACCAAAACAATCCTTTTGAAATGTCAACGAAACTGTCAATTTTGAATTGACGTGTTCGGTATATTTTGATCATTCATTCGATATTTTCAATTTTCACATTGAATTTATGTGTTCGTTATTCTATATTATTAATTCGATAGTTTCGAGATCGTTGGTAAACTTGACAGCTGGGTGGAGTTTATGATTTGTAGAGTTTTGGTTTTCTATAAAATGGACTGTTTTGGTAGTTTTGGCCTCTTATTCTTACGAATTTATATCTGAATAGTATAGTCAGTAAGAAGTGTTGTTTTGTGTTACCATGTAGTTGGTTGAGTATGAGCTAAGCTCTCTCTTTGTTAGTTTTAAGTAAAGTTTAAATATTTTGTATTCCCATGTGTTAGATCAGTAATTGTAAAATTAATAAAGGAAGTTTTTATAAAGTTGTGTGCATCAGGTCAGTTTTTTAATGTATATATAAATTAACCAAATAGTTTTTTTCTTCGTTCTCTGACAAATATTCGTCGAGTGTGCATGCAGTAAAAAAACTCGTATAAGTTTTCATCGAGTGGAACGGGTGATGTTTCCATGTAACGACGCGGTTGTCAACAGATAGTGTCAACCATTACATGTGCTGATATATTTTCGTCATTACTTCAGTTAATCATCTCATTTACATAACTTCAACTATTATATGAGCTGAGATATTTTCGTCATTGCTTCAATCAATCATCTCATATGTACATGATGTTCAACTATTACATGAACTGATATTTTCGTCATTGCTTCAGTTAATCATCTCGTTTACATAACTGCAGTTATTATATGAGCTGAGATATTTCCATCATTGCATCATTCATCTCACTTACATAATTTCATCTATTATATGAGCTGAGATAGTTTCGTCGTTGCTTCAGTTGATTATCTCATTTCCATAACTTCAACCATTATATGAGCTGATTTATTTTCATCATTGCATCAATCACCTCATATGTTCATGATCTCAACTATTATATGAGCTGATATTTTCGTCATTGCTCCAGTTAATCATCTCATTTACGGAGACCGATTTGATATCTCATCACGATCGGACGTAATTATTTTTTCTCTTACTTAAGTGAAAATTAAAATTTGTGTCCGAATTAAAAAACAAATAACTATTATATAGTGTAATTTCGGAAAAACATGTGATATGGAAGATGATTCCAGTGGTGTTGCAAGTGAGTTGAAACGAAAACAAGATCAACTAGAATCTGATGACAACAAAAAAATGACGAAACGTCCTAAATTAAAACTACAAGATGAAAACAATTATTTAAAAAATGAAATCACTAGCCTTAAAAACGTTATTACAAATTTGCAAGAACAAATTAAAAAATTACAAATATCAACCAAAATGAAATGGATGACATAACGGTTCATCCATTAACATCAATAAATACAAATACGAAAACCAACTACTCTGATGTACAAAAACCAAGTTATGACGAAATGAGTGATGATACAACAGAACAGTGGGTAAAGGAGATTCGAAAGAAAAACCAAAACATGCGAAAAGCAACTGAAAAGTCAACATCAATAAAAAACGTTTTACAAAAAACAGTGAAAACCTGTAATACTACAACGAAAAATAATGAGAATCAAAATAAAAATCAAACAAAAACTCCACCAATAAAAATAACTGAGCAATCAATCGATTGTTCTATAAATATAGCTAAAAATTTAGAAATTGATATGAGAAATTTCGAAATTAAGAGAAACAGTGAAAAAAGTCACACTGTACGTATTAAAAACGAGGATGACTTCAAAAAATATCGTGATTCATTAAAAGAAACTTCAACATTGTTTCATACATATACGATTAAATCAGAAAAACCAAAATCTTTAGTGTTAAAAGGTTTAGGACGAGAAGAAACGATTACAGATTTAAAATTAGAACTAACAGAAAAAACAAAAGATTTAAATATAGAAATAATGAAAATTATACAAATGACTAGCCATAAACCCGCTAAAAATAAAGCTAAGCTCCCACTGTATATTGTACAGTTCACACAGCAAAGTGAATTGCACAAACTATCTAGCATAAAACATTTAAATTATCAAAAAATCACTTGGGAAAAACTCGAAAAACATGAAGAAATAATTCAATGTAAAAGATGTCAGCGATTTGGACATGCCGCAGCAAATTGCAATTTACTCTACAGATGTGTTAAATGCGAAAAAAATCACGATCCAGGTAAATGTGAAATTAAAGAGACGGACAAAAAAGAAGAAATTTATTGTACCAACTGTAAAACTAAAGGACATCCAGCCTCATATAAAGGATGCCCTATATATAAAATACTTGTAGAAAAACTACACAATAGGATCAAACATCGAAGTCAACCTCAACGATTTACAGAAACAATTCCATTTAATTCAAATATGTCTTATGCTAATGCAGCAAAATCATCCTTAACAAACCATCAACAATTGATCTTAAATGAAAATCACAAATCTCTACATCAAGAGAACGTTCAACAACAACAAATGGACCAAAAACACAAAATCTCGCTAGAATATAAAGTAAATTCTTTAGAAAAAAAAATCTTTAATATGGAAAAGAAGCTGTCAGATATTTTCAATATCATGATAGAATTGAGAGACAAAAATTAAGATGGGTGAGAGTCTAAAGTTTTATATCATTAGAGCGAACCTAGATTTAGAAAAATATCAGTATTGGGCAAGTAACCACGAACTATCTATATTACCATTAAATGTATTTAAATTTAAGTTTTCCATTAAATTATTAAAAAAAAACAAAAATTGTCAAATACAAATTTTAAAATACAACAAAAAAAACATTTACATTATACATCAATCTTATAGTACACAAAAAACATTTAACGGAGACTTCAACACAAATTAATAAATTCAATGTATTACAACATTATAAACAATTCACATTTAGAGTATCATAAATTAAGTACGTCACGCATTACATTTATAAAAATTTGCAAAAGTATGGATGGCGGTACAGTAATTTACTGGGTTATTTCATTCATTAGAATAATTTTTCTTAACCATTTTAAAATCATTAATATTAACATTAATGATTTTTTTTGCAGAAAAAATATTATAATATGGCCAGTTTAAACATTATAGCTTTAAATGTTAATTCAATTATAACACAGCTAAGAAGACTTAATTTAATAAAATTTATGGAACATAATAACCCAGAAATAATGCTACTATCTGAAACAAAATTAAACAACAAACATATATTTTATGTAAAAAATTATACATAAATAAGAAGCGATAGAAAAGATTCTAAGCGAGGTGGTGGTACAGCAATCCTAATTAAAAACACAATAGAACATGAAGTGATAAGACACATTAACAATAAACTAGTAGAACAAACTATAATTAAATTGAATTTAAAAAACAACAAATATCTATACATTATTTCCATTTACATAACTAATAATAGTACTACAGTAGCAAACACAACTATAAATCCAATTAAAGAGTTGGAAACTATATTTAAAAAACTTAAATTAAATGATCCAAACAACTATTATATATTAGCAGGTGATTTTAATGCAAAACATCAAAGCTGGAAAAATCAAATATCGGATACAAGAGGTAATCAATTAAAAAAATGGATCGATGAAAATAACGTAGATTTCAAAATAGAATTAATCAAAAGCAACTTTCCAACGTATAAGAATATTTCTTATTTGGATATTGCTTTAATAGATGACAGAATAGAAATAACAAACATCAATGACAAACATGAAATGCCAACATTACAGTATGATCAAAGTGACCATGATGCGATAAAACTTATTATTAAAATTAAGTCATACTCTAAGCAAACAACTTATGAAAAGAATTTACTCACCAACTTAAAACATACTAGCAATCAAAACAACACAAATGTACTTAATTACCTACGTTATACAGACTGGAAAAAATTTAAAAAAAAAATTGACAATATATACAAAAAAAATATGAAAACTAAGTTCTCAGACAACTCCAAGCTACCTAACAATAAAAACCTGAATACCTTAGAAACAGATACATACATTGATGTATTAAATACAAGTATTATTGAAGCAATCACAAAATCGACACATATTCCAAATCATGGCAATTCAACTGACATCTATATAAACAAAACTTTAGTTAAGTTATACAACTTTAAAAGCAAATTAGTTACTAAGTTAAAAAATATTAACAGAAATTATTCATTCCAAAGCCCACGGAACACAACTGTATACAGGCCCAACGCCAATAATAATTACTTAACCCTTATAGAAGAAAAGGCGAATTTAAAATCACAGATTAACAATGTAAACTTACTTATCAAAGAAAATCTGAATATAAATATAAACAATTATTGGAAAACTAAAATCCAAAATATTACCAAATATGATAATAGGAAGATGTTTCCAGAAATAAACCGAGTCTTCAAAGAAAAAGGCAATAATAAAATTAGTGATAATATACTCATAAAAACGGAAGATAAAATAAAGTTTGATCAATTAAATTTAAATTAGGAAAATCTGGATAAATGCAAAAAGACTGTAAATGAGATTGAGAATGACTTTTATTTAATCAATGAAACCAAACAAAAACTTGATGTATTAGGCCAGATTTTCGAAAATCACACACTAAACAAATGTGCAATTGAGTCAAACTCAGTTAAAAACCATAAAAAATTGATAGAAGAAAAGTTGAAGCCAATCTTTGACGCCCATGCAAAAAATAAAACAGAAAATATAACCAAGACTATATTTAGTGATATATTTACAAGCGACAACTGCATGGTACAAGATTCATACTTTATAGACAGTTTCTTTCTAGAATCGATTTTTAAAACATTAAATAACAAAAAATCTTATGGAACAGATGGTATACCCAACATAGCTATAAAGCACTTAACAAAAGATATAAAAAATGATATATTAATACTCTTTAATAATCTTTTAAATAAAAGATGTTTTCCCGATCAATGGAAAATCGCCAAAATTTTTCCAATAAAGAAAAAAAACAAAGACTGTGAACTTCCAGCAAATTATAGACCTATCAGTTTGTCACCCAATATCAGTAAACTTTATGAAAAAATATTAAATGAAAAATTAAAAACATACGTAGAATCTAATCACGTCATACCAGATAACCAATTTGGTTTCAAACAAGGACACTCGACAATACACGCTATAATGAAATTGCTCACTGATATTACTACCGTCATGAACAATTTAAATCAATGTACAGGTGCAGTCCTGATCGACATTGAAAAGGCTTTTGAGTCCGTATGGCTAGATGGACTCATCTCCAAATTGATCGATATTGGCATTGACATAGATGTTGTATACATCCTCATAGATATGTTATACAAAAGAACTTTCATTACAACAGATGGTGATCAAACATCCAATAACATATTTCAAATACAAAACGGACTACAACAGGGGACTATCACAGCACCAATTCTTTTTAATATTTATTTGACAGAACAAATGAGTGACAACCATTTGAATGGTTCACTTTACACCATAGCCTTTGCAGATGATCTTATTATTTATACGTCTGATAAAAAAATAAATATCATACAAGAAAGACTTCAGGAAAGAGTGACATTTATTCAAAACGAACTTCACAAGTGGAGAATAAAAATAAATAAAACCAAATGTGAATGTATTCTGTTCCGTAAACCACTAAGCTTGGCAACCCAAGACACAAAGAAAAATTGGAAAAATCTCACTATTAAATTTGATGGCATTCAAAATGAACCAATAAAACAAAAAACATTAGTTAAATATCTCGGTGTTTACTTAGATCAATATCTATATCTAAATGAACATATTAAAATAAAACTAAAAACAACTGAAAAGGTCTGTAGGATTTATAACAGATTATTTAGATCGGTATATTTAGATACAGAAGTAAAGTTAATATGCTACAAACTATTAATTCGACCACACTTAACATATGGTTGCCAGATTTTTTTTAATATTTTTTCTAGTTACATGGAAAGAATGAGAATTCTGGAAAGAAAATGTTTACGACATTGTTTGAAAATGTACCGAACTGCAGAATCAGAATACAAATTTTACTATTCGAATACTGATATTTATACCAAAGCAAACATAGACCGGATAGATATTCATATATTAAACTTAATCCGCAAACATATACAAAGAACATTTTATAACACATCTAATCCATTGATCACTGAATCTTACAAAATAAATGAAGATACAATATTACAACATATACATTCAAAAAATAAAATTCCACCACCATCAGCTTTTATTTTTCTAGACCGTCACAAATACATACAGAATGATGAACAAATACCAATCATATATCATATAAACAGAAGACCAACAGAAAAGCATTTTGAATTGACAAAATTCAATGATATATCTATAATGGCAAACGAAATGCGATTTAATACAAATATTTCTTTGAAAACTGATAATAACCAATATCAAAGGGATTTATTGAAGTTCTGGTGGTTACAACCCTCGGTGCAGATGTAGGGTGGGCGCTCGTACCATTTCAATCAATCAGAAAATAATGCGAGCTTTCGTTCGGTATCTGCATTGAGCTACAAAAACACATTATATATTGTTGACACCAATACAAATTATTTCACGAAATTATATTCTGATGAAAACAGATGATAATAAAATTTGATCGTGACATTTGCCTTTTATGAATGATCTACTAAGATGCACATTTCGTGTCTGTTTGCTAGTATAAATAGATATGAAATGTTTTTTTTTTGTTTTATTTCGTTAAATGGATGATTCATGAAAGGTAAAATCAAATAATATATGAAGAATATTGACAAAAAAACAAATTAGGACAATTTTAGTTTTAAGGGAGGTTTTGGGTAGAGGTATAAGTTAGCTTTAGTTAGGTCAAAACCAATAAAGAAAATACAGTATTTTTTGTCTCCAAATATTTTATACTGATTATAAATTATAAAGATTAAGTAAAACTAAAATTAAGTAAATTCAAAATATATAAGAATGAAATTACATAAACTTAAATTAAGAAAATATAAAATTGAGTGCTAAATAATGGCCATAGTTTTAAAATTAATTTAAAATACCGTCACTTAATACTATTTTTAAGTAAATGTACAAAAATTACATTATAAACAAAAATTTGGAATAAATAGGAATTATAAAACTAAAAAAAAAAAATCATCTCATTTACATAACTTCAACTATTATATGAGCTGATATTTTCTTCATTGTATCATTCATCTCATATGTACATAACTTCAATCATTATATGAGCTGATATATTTTCATCATTGCATCATTCATCTCATATGTACATGATTTCAACTATTATATGAGCTGAGATATTTTCGTCATTGCTTCAGTTAATCATTCGTTTACATAACTTCAATTATCATATGAGCTGATATTTCCATATTTGCATTACGGTGTTGGAAGTTGATGTGCTAACCAACTCACATCAAATATATCTTCAATAAAAAAAATACAGTCCACCTCTCATCGACGCCGCATCAATTCTATTTATATTTATAAACAACATACCTAATAATATCAGCTGTCTAAAAAATCGGGAATTACCCCACTTTATTTAAACTTATTGTAGTATGAAACGAACACACGTCTATATGGTCACAAATTAAAATAACGACTGATATTTTATTATTTGAATTTAAACCAGTTTTTAAAAAATAATCCTAAATGAACAATTTATTTTGTCAAAATTAATAATGTCAATATATTATTGGTGTAATATCGGCCTGTTTAAGCTGCAGATAAATATAATATTATTACTTCATCGGCCCTTTTTCGAGTAATTTTCGGCTTTTTACTAATATTTGGGTGTCTTTTTGGCTGAATTTTTAAAATGAAAATATTATCGGTCCGCTTTCGTTGTCCAAACATTTAAATAATAATATGTCGACGTCTTTTCGAACTGTTATCGGCCTCTAGTAATATTTAGGTGTCTTTTCGACAATAAATCGACTTTTTGTTTTCTTTTCAGCGTCTTTTCGGCCTATATTTTTTCACTCGGGGTGCCAGTCTAAAATTCATTGGTTGAGAAGCGTGCTTTCGATTAATCAAGACTTCGCTCAAATGCGTTCACTCAATGTTGGGACCATCATCAAAATAGATAAATATACAGTAGAAGAAACGGGTTTCTGTACTATAGAAAGAATCTGCAAAAATCTCAACATGGTGTGGTACAGGACACGGTTCGATAAATCACCACCTTAACAAACTAGGCCATGCCCTTGATACGAGTTTGATGTATGAAAAATAACCATCAACCAATAAAAAATAAAAACCGAATCCACTCAACAAAAAGTTCTTTGTCAACTGTATTAATTCAACGATGTGTTGAAGGAGTTATAAATAACCTGATTATTTCACGAAAAGTCATCTTTTCTTCATTGATTTAAAATTATTATTCAATCCTAGCAAGGTTGCGGCGAAACATCTACAGTGATCACAAAAAAAAAAATATTTGAATAAACCAGAATCTAGCAACTGCTTAAGCTTGCCCAAGAAAATGAAAGGTGTCTTATTTTATGATTCTAGTATGGTGAATCGTTAAGGTCATTTGTAGTTATCGACTAGTCCTGATGAAAAATTAAAAACTTTTTAAATTTGCAATACGCCTTTACTTTAGTAAAGTTTTTTAGCTTTCTACTGAAACGGTGAACTTTCATACTATACAATTAACTACTTTTGTTTGTTCTAGACCAAAAAAAGTTTTCTGTAGACCTAAAATTACAATTACACATTTGTGTTTGTCTTATTAAAAAAAAGTACCAAGCTATCCGACGTAATTGAAATGGATAATCGAATTTTTATAACATTTTTGTACTAAACACAATAATGTATACACAAACAAAACTTCATACATTAGATTTTCGTTATCCGTAGACCGTAACAATATAAGTTTTCCAAAAGAATAAACTTTAACATGCAATAAAAAAAAGAAGAAGAAACCGAATTTACAACAACAAAAACAAAACGCTAAAGTTAAATCTTAAAAAATAATTTTCTCTCATTTATGTTTTTGGTGTTATTTTTCTTTAATGAACCATACGGAAAAACAAATTTTCTTTTACTCGTTAAAATTACAAGACTTTTAAGGAAAACATTTTTACAACAATACAATTATCATAAATTTTTACTTAAAAATCTAATGAAAATACATTTGTTATTTTCACTTTACAAGTTTCGTTTTGTTCGCCTTTAGTCTTGAGATAATATCCCCGAAAAAAATAATTTAAAAAAAAAAATTGTCTTAGAAGAAAATTAAGGTAGTTGAAATAAGAGATATAGATAAAATTACGGAAAAACAAAGTGTAAGACGGGGAAATTAGCGAGAAATTTAAACTTATATAGAGGAGTATGTAAACTTGTACACACAATATATGTCTAAAGTTTTTTGATAACCTGAGTTTAATGAACATTACAGGGGTTATAAATATATACTTTTTCTGGATAAACTTTACGGAAAACTAAAAATTAGGGTATGCGATCATTTTGTATCAATTATAAAGTTGTTTTGTTATAGCTGAAATAATAATAATATTACGAGCATTTTTAAGGTTTGTGAAAATGTTTTAGTTACGATTACATGAACCAACTGAAAATTTTATTTTCAGTAACTTGTACACTCGTGCAAGCCGAAAATCACCTATCACGTCTGCATTTCACCACGAAGAGATTGATAATTCAAAATTTTGTTTTGTGGTTTATATGCTATATCAAATCATATTCCATCACTGAATGACGGAAAATTTGATGCAAAAGAGCCTGGCCCACTAATTTTAATCAACACAGAATCAGGAACAGCTGAGGAGTTGCGTGCCCTGAGATTAAAATGTGAACTAATATTGGTCCGTGCGTTCGACGAATATGTCTCTTCAGCCCATCACTGGGGACGTTAAACGAATTGGACGTTAAACTTTTAAAAAAAATGTACTCAAGTTAACAAATAAAGAGACTCTGATGACCCTAAAAGCCAAAGGAAACAAGACCATCACCATCACTACATCAAATATAGTTATTATATTGAAACAAATTCACCCCAATATTTGTAATTGATATCTGTTCTTCGACATTTGTCATCCATAGTATAGTGACTAAAATTTATATATATGATATATAATAAAAGTCGTTGCACCCAAAGCATTGCACCTAAATAGGTGATTGTTGAATAAAAATAAAAAAAATATAGTACACTAGCGCAGTTGCGCTGCGTCACCAAAGTCACAGGCGATTGTTGATCAATAATAATAATAGAACTCAATTATGCACCAAGGTTACAGGTGATTGTTGAATAATAATAATAATATAAATTTATCAAAATTTTCACTGCTAACTGATATTAGTGTAACTTAGATTTTAAAGATTTTTCACACAAATCGGATCATAAATAAAAAAGTTACAGACGAATTAAAATGTGGTTTTGAATTTAACGGCCCCCCCTCGCTATACAATATGAAACGGAATTGCCCAAGTCTTTTCTTTGTTTTTTTATTATTATTATTTAGTATTTTATATTTTCTTTTCAAATTTCAATTAAGTTTATGCATTGATTTAGGAGTGGATAGACGTATTATTTTTCTTTGTTTTTTTATTATTATTATTTTTCTTTGATTTTCTTTGATTTAATTATTATTTTTCTTTGTTTTTAAAGATTTTCTATTGATTAGAAATTAAAGAAAAAATTCATAAAATTGATTTGTTCTTTCTGTGTAAAACAAGATAAGCAGGTTACAGACCTTCAATCAATTTGTCAATCAATTGAAAACAAAAATAACTGAGATAAAATTTAGGGGATTTTTACATTAAATTTTATTTCGTTCATTTTCGTTTTCGAATTGATTGACAAATTGATTGTTTTCTGTTTTTTCTTCATAAATGAATGGTGTCATAAATGATGTTAATGGTGACATGAATGTTGTGAATGAAGAAATAAATTGCACGTGGTATTTATCATTTTAAAATTCATAATATTTTTTATCATCGTACTGGTGCTGTAGGTTTTGAGTTAGATCGTGTGAATCCTTTTATTCGTTCTTTTAAATCAATGCATGAATTTTGTGAAAGACCTGAGAATGTTACTGCTGATGTGTCAATGGTTATAAAAGTTAACAGAGAATGTGATATAAATGAAATTAGTTCTGTTTCTGTCCTTGATTCTACAAATTTTCTTTTGGAAGACGTAGAAATATACACTTTCGATGTGGGTCGTATAGTATAGTATAGTCACTTCACGTACTTCCTTACGTAGTGTAATGGTATTAGTAATTACTACGCGTACATATATCCGTAGTATACGTTCCCCCTCTTGACACCCTTGACACCCTTGACACCCTTGACACCCTTGACACCCTTGACACCCTCGACACCCTTGACACCCTTGACACCCTTGACACCCTTGACACCCTTGACACCCTTGACACCCTTGATACCCTTGACACCCTTGACACCCTTGATACCCTTGACACCCTTGACACCCTTGACACCCTTGACACCCTTGACACCCTTGATACCCTGAAAAATTAAATTTTATTACAATTCCATCACTAATTTTTTTATTTTCTATTGATTAGAAATTAAAGAAACAATTTCCCAAATCTCCCAAATTTCTCAAACTTAAAAAAATAAAAATTTTTTATTGCAACCATTCCTTCACTAATTAATCGAAAGGAACTTCGTTCCATCCGTTTTTCGGGTCACTTCGTATATTCGATACTTAAACGGTGGTACATCGTATAAGATGTATAGTGTATACGTGGTACATATACGAATTCGTTCTGTTTCTGTCCTTGATTCTACGAATTTTCTTTTGGAAGACGTAGAAATATATACGTTCGATGTGGGTCGTATAGTATACTCCCAGTCACTTCGCGTGTATTTAAAGTGAAACTTAAAGAGCTCATAGATTGTTTAATGAAAAAAAAGATTTTCGGTTCTGTCTGAGCACTTATATATACCATTGAATTTCAATTACGTGGTCTTCCGCATGCTCATATTTTGTTAAATTTGTCAGATGAAGATAGAATTGATGGAAATGAAATGATTAATAAATTTGTATCTACTAAAATCCCTGATCCCATTCTTTTTCCTAAATTACATGAACTAGGAGGGCCCGGCGTGCTTCGCTACGCTTATAAATAAAGTTTTTGCGTAGACATTTTGTTGACGTAGACGTAGACGTAAATTAAAAATTATATGCATTTCTCATTACCACTTTTTGAAATCATTGCTTTTACGTCAACAAAATGTCTACGCAAAAACTTTATTTATAAGCGTAGCGAAGCACGCCGGGTCCTCCTAGTTTTTAAATTAAAATAATAAAAATTAAATTTCACAAAGAAATAAAATTAAAACAATTAAGTTTTTTCAAAATCAATTTTTATATAACTTTAATTTGCCCAAGATCGATTCTAAAACTAAAAAAATACTTTATGCATCTGATGCAGCCTCCAAGGTAGCAGTGGACTGTATGTATATTTTAATTTCGATGGAGTTATTATCCTTGGATGGACAACATTGATTTTTTTTATTTATTTTTTTGTTTTATTTTTTATTTATTTATTTTCAAAAACATAAATTTACATGGAAATAGAAGTTCGAATTATAATATAACATTGTAGACAAATAGGCAACTGATTATCAATATTATGAATTAAAAAAAAAAAAGTCGGACAAGTGCGAATAAAATTCGCTCGCCAAGGGTTCCGTGGATGTAAAAGAACACATTATCAAAAATAAATGACATAAATTTATGTTGTAAAGTCTTTATATCGCCAGACTATGGACGCATAACAGAATAAATGTTTAATCGTAAACGTCAACAGTAAATGTCAATCACATCTACATTGATCAAAATGTTACTTGAGGTTGAATCTTATCCATAGCTGTTTATGTTAGCTAAAGTATTTTAATAGTCTAAATTGGGAATATTTGTTCTATAAATCAGCGTCAAAATATAGGGTGGTATACATACTCTTAAAATAGCACTTTTTTTCATCAATAACTAAAAAACTATGCATCGCAGAATTCTAAAACATATTGCAATGTTTCTTAAATTAAGTGTTCTTTCAAATGACACCCCACTCGCTTGGTTCCAAAAAAGTTTTTTTTTTGCTCTCCCCACACCCATCCCCTAAACACACAGAAATATAATTATTTGAGAGTTCGCTATAATTTTCAGTCAAAATATAGCAAATTTCCTGTCTCTATGAATTTTTTCAATTTTTTCTGTCTATCAGTGTCGAAACGTAGGGGGGTGGGGGAACGGTCTGGAATTTGCACATTTTTTAGAATAACTCAAAAACTGCGTACCGCAAAATTCTAAAAACAATTGCAATGTTTTTGAAATTCGGTGTTCTGTCAAATGACACTCTACTCGCTTGGGTCAAAAAAGTTTTTTTTACCGTCCTTACACCCATCCCCTAAACACACAGAAATATAATTATTTGTGAGTTCGCTATAATTTTCATTCAAAATATAGCAAACTTCCTGTCTCTATGATTTTTTTCAATTTTTTCTGTCAATCAGTGTCAAAACGTAGGGAGGGGGGAGGGAACTGTCTGGAATTTGCACATTTTTTAGAATAACTCCGAAACCGTGTACCGCAAAATTCTAAAAACAACTGCAATGTTTTTAAAATTCGGTGCTCTTTCAAATGACATCCCACTCGCTTGGGTCAAAAAAATTTATTTTTTACCCCCCTTACACCCATCCCCTAAACACACAGAAATATAATTATTTGAGAGTCCGCTATAATTTTCGTTCAAAATATAGCAAACTTCCTGTCTCTATGAATTTTTTCAATTTTTTCTGTCTATCAGTGTCGAAACGTAGGGGGGGGACGGTCTGGAATTTGCACATTTTTTAGAATAACTCCGAAACTGTGTACCACAAAATTCTAAAAAAAAATTGCAATGTTTTGGAAACTCGGTTCTCTTTCAAATGATTTCCCACTCGCTTGGGTCAAAAAAAGTTTTTTTTTACCCCCCTTACACCCATCCCCTAAACACACAGAAATATAATTATTTGAGAGTTCGCTATAATTTTCGTTCAAAATATAGCAAACTTCCTGTCTCTATGAATTTTTTCAATTTTTTCTGTCAATCAGTGTCGAAACTTAGGGGGGGAACTGTCTGGAATTTGCACATTTTTTAGAATAACTCCGAAACTGTGTACCACAAAATTCTAAAAAAAATTGCAATGTTTTGGAAATTTGGTCCTCTTTCAAATGAATTCGCACACTCTTGGGTCAAAAAAAGTTTTTTTTTACCCCCCTTACACCCATCCCCTAACCACACAGAAATATAATTATTTGAGAGTTCGCTATAATTTTCGTTCAAAATATAGCAAATTTCCTGTCTCTGTGAATTTTTTCAATTTTTTCTGTCAATCAGTGTCGAAACGTAGGGGGGGGGGAACGGTCTGGAATTTGCACATTTTTTAGAATAACTCAAAAACTGTGTACCAAAAAATTCTAAAAAAAAATTGCCAAGTTTCTGAAATTTGGAGCTCTTTTAAATGACACCCCACTCGCTTAAGTCAAAAAAGTTTTTTTCACCCTTCCCCACCCCAATCCCTTAAAAACACAAAAATATAATTATTTGAGAGTTCGCTATATTTTTCGTTCAGAGTTTATCAAACTTACTGTCTGTGAATTTTTTCAAATTTTTCTGTTAATTAGGCTCGAAATGCAAGGGGGGGGACCAACTTTTTGTGTCACTTTATTGATAATAATTCAAAAACTATGCATTGCAAAATTCTAAAAAAAATGGCAATATTTCTAAAATCAAGTGCTCTTTCAAATGACAACCCACATGACCTGGTTTTAAATGATGTTTTTACCCCTTACATTCCCACCCCTTTAATAAATATAGTTATTAGTGTCTGCCACTTTTCTATATTTTTCATTGAAAACCTACTCAATTTTCTATCATTCCAAATATATTTCAAGATTTTCGATGAAGTAGGGTCGGAGTTAATCGGGGCAATAAAACATCCCGAAAACGTCATTTTTCAAAATTATACAAAAAATGGTGAGGTGTAAAATTCCAAAATATATTTTTAAATAATGCTGAAATGAAGCCCTTTCATATGATACCCTACTCGTCCGCTAAAAAAATGTATGTTTTCAAAGGCTTCACATCGTACCTCCTTAAAACAAACGAACACAACTTTATTTATTTTTTAACCCGCCATCTTGTGTGGATAGGTTAGTTTTATAAGCACCTTAAATTTTAAGTTCATCGGATTAATGGTTCACGAGATAATCGAAATAATGTGAAAAACACGTTGTACTCTCACCAATAGTGTTCCGTATAAAAAACGGAACCCTAAAAAAACTTAACAAATACCAAATATATATATGTACGTATGTAATCTTATATATTAATACGCTAAATAATTTCGAATTGCCCAAGTATATATTTTTTTTCACAAAAACGATAAGCAAGCTACAGACCTTCAATCAATTTGTCAATCAATTCAAAAACGAAAAATAACGAAATAAAATTTAGTGTAAAAATCCCTTAAATTTTATTTCGTTTATTTTCGTTTTCAATTGATTGATAAATTGATTGAAGGTCTGTAGCCTGCTTTAAGAGAAAAAAAACACGAAACAACAAAAACGAAATAAGAAAATTTAGTTTATAAAATGCTTTTGGGGGATAAACGTATTATTTTTCTTTGTTTTTAAATATTATTAGAGACAGTGAATTTTTCTTATATTTTCAGTTATTATTATTTTTATAATTTTTGAAATAAGAAAATTTAGTTTATGAAATGCTTTTGAGGGGTGAGGGGGGGGGGGTATAAACGTATTGACAGCAAATTTTTCTTATATTTTCAATTTTTCTTATACTAGGAGGGCCGGCGTGCTTCGCTACGCTTATAAAAAAAGTTTTTGCGTAGACATTTTCTTGACGTAGAAGCAATGATTTCAAAAGGTGGTAATGAGAAATGCTAGCGTATAATTTTTGATTTTTCTTTTTAAATATATGAATGAAAAATAATCAGAACTGCAGCTGATCAGTTCGGATATATGAAAAATTAACGATAAAATATGTTTTCAAGTAAGCTTATTTGATCTCCAACTTATTTGATCGCTAATTTTTCATATATCCGAACTGGTCAGCTAGAGTTCTGATTATTTTTCATTCATATATTTAAAAAGAAAAATTCAAAATCATATGCTAGCATATCTCATTACCTTGTTTTGAAATCATTGCTTCTACGTCAACAATATGTGTACGCAAAAACTTTATTTATAAGCGTTGCGAAGCACGCCGGGCCCTCCTAGTTACAATACCAATATTGAGCAAGCCAAATCAACTTTTATGTTGATAACGAAAAGCAAACAAATTTATCAATATACTATGATGTTGTTCCCATAGCCTCCAGTCCAAAAAACTCAGTTTTTAAAAATTTTTTAAAGTTTGGTAAGGACATGTTTTGTATAGATACATTACTGACCAAAATTTCATTAAACAATGATAATCCTTTATGAAAGAATGTATTCTGGATTAAAGACAGTCTAGTGTAGTAGACATAAAAATTTCTCGCGTTCCTGGTGTTCCTTCCAGTAATTTGTCCAACTGTCATGAGTTCTGTATTATATCTCATAACTTCATTTATTATCTTGAAGACAGTCAGAAGCATTTCGTAATTTATCATCATAGGCAGCGGAAGGATATCATTAGATCGAGCGAATACGTTTACTGCCGGCTCCAGTCTATCAAAACGAAAAATGTGTTTCAGAGCTTTTTTTTGAAGTATAAAAAGAGTATTTAATCGAGTCTGAGATGGAGAACTCCACACTGGCAATAAAAATGTTAAACGACTGTTGATATGACAGTAATAATATTGTTTTAAGATATTTAAGTTTAAATATAACTTAGGTCTACATAATACTCCATCATAAGGTTTTATTTTAGTGATTACTTTATTAATGTGAGAACTCCAATTTAGTTCTGAATCTATCGTTAGTCCCAGATACTCTGTTTCAAGCTTCCGGTTAATCACATTACTATTCAGAGCCAGTTGGTCGAAGGTGTTCTGCGTTGAAGAGTTTTTGGTCACAAATGTTATGAAATTAGTTTTAGATGTATTCATTGTGAGTTTATTCATAACAAACCAATCATGAATCATTAACAGATCATCAGTCATTATGTTTTTAAGCAGTATATAATTTAATGCATTATATGTTACAGCTGTATCATCCCCAAACATTTATTTCTTACCATGAGTTGGCAAGTTAAAGAAGTCATTTACATAAATAGGAAATAAAATTGGTCCCAAGATTGACCCTTATGGAATACCGTATTTTTTATTTTTTAGAGAGTTCTTTACTCCATTATGAACAACAAACTGTTTGCGATTTGAAGGTAATTTTGCAAAAGATCCAGTGCATTGCCCAATATGCCTATTTTTTTCAGTTTTTTAATAAGAATATCATAATCAACACAATCAAATGCATTTTTCACGTCAATAAATAGAGAACTTGTGGCATTTTTATCATTAAATGACTTTAGAATATTATCAACTAAGTTTAGAACAGTTGAGGTAGTATTAATACATTTTTGGAACTCAAATTGATCTTTGTGTAATGTTAAGGTTGCAGCTAACTCCCTAAGTGGCATTTGAGGTATTTCCCTCAAGGTCTAGCAGCCCTATTTTCTGCCGTTTCTTCAACCGTCACCTTTCTAGGCCCGACAATATCTTTGTCAAACCAGTCGTTGAGAGTATACCCCACCCCCGATAAGATAGTCTTTGCCCTGTCGTCAATCAGTACAGTCAAGAATTGGTCTTTGCTCTTATCCCGACTTCTTTAAAGCTTCCAAACCTTAACAAATAGGCTGACTTTTTCCCCTGTAGCAGAGCGAGAGATTTTTCCCCAGTCTGTGCAGCATGAAAGACGGATATCTTGTAATTGGAATGTCATCTTCAATTTTCGTTACAAGTACATGCTCACCGATTTCCACTTCCGGTACGACAAACGCGAGTCAATTACCCGTATGCTCGTCGTCGCGCACTCTACCACTATCATACTAGGTTTGAAGTGAATATCCCCAAGCCCGATTCTGTGATCATCACATCCTATCGCTATTTGATTCACTAGCCCTGCTTTGATTAACCTCAGCTTCTCCAAACTGAGCATCGTCTGGGGTTAATCCAAATCCAGAAAAGCCACCTTAGTCACCTTAACAACACCAGCATAACTGGTGCTTGGATTGCGATGGTGGTTGTTCTCTATCCTGATGGGTGGTTTTCCTTATCAGAGGCTTTCCTGGCCTTCTTAGCTACAAAGAAAAAAAATAAATGAAATTATTTATAAACGAGCAGAAGAAACTTTTGTCGTTATCTAAAATTCTCATTTTCGGCTACTTCTTACAAATAACAACATGGTTCTTTTAAATTATCTGACAAAAAACGCTTTACAAGTTGTACAATTTTCAAATGTAAACATTTAAAGATGTATCCTAACAATCTGAAAACTTCATTTTGATAATTCATTTTTAATTGAGATCAGCAGTTCAGCACCAAAACAATTTCATATCTGTTACATCAGACTTATATTAACTCTCGTTTTATTTGTCATTCGAATAGTATTAACCGCTTATGGGTCAAAATCGGTTACTATCACAAGTCGGTTCAAACTACAAATAAAAGCGAAGATTTGCTAAAATCCAAAATTTTAAATGGTTTCAATCTGCAAGTGCTTAAACAGATCTTACATCAGCACCATCAATCGCATGCGATTGGTGGATCAAGATCCTACTAGGTCGCATATGACTTATGAGCGCGGAAGTTATTACATTATCTAATGGCATATGTGAGCGCCAAGCGGTACTCTTATTCGATAGCTATGATCTATGATTATTGATTATTTTAAGCATGGAGTGAACTTGGGATTTGCATTCTTCCTCCCTCTCCCTACATACGTTAAAAATTTATTTATTTTTTGTAAATCAATATTTGTGACATATAATACGTGTAAGTTCTTTATCATCGTTTTATCAAATGTATTTTATTTCTTTTAGTTTTATGATAAAAAGCTTTAGCTGCATAAAAAACAAACTTCCTGTCTCCCCATCAACATTGTTTATTTAGAGTTTTCCTGAAATTTTCACATTATATATATATACATATATATTCACCAAAGGGCAAAAAAAAATATTTTCATAAAAGTATGAAAATATTGTTTTTAATTTTGGAAATTAAACAACAAACTTTTACAATTTTTTGTTTGTTCTCGTTTAACATGCAGATGTGCATTTTGGGACTATTTTAAATTCAATTTTATGTGTACGTGATTAAAGCAACAACATCAGAAATATTTTTTTAAAAAATAGTTTGCCTAACAATGTTAGTTATTTTATTGTAAAAACTTTTTTTTTATTATTTTAAATTTCATATTTAAATATGGGATTTTATTGTTTGTGTTAAGTTTGAATTGAAATTTTACTGGGAAAAAATAAGATATTCGTTTAAGATGAACTGAGAAGAAATCCTGAGTAGCTTGCTAATAACGTAAAAATAAACAAAACCAAACAGTTAAACAGTGGCAACATTTCTGAAGAAAACACTTACATTAAATAACCTACAGATAGGTATTTAAAAACAGTTTTAATGTAGGAAGTGGTGTGTGTTTGACTTTACTAATACTGATCATTCTGAGTTTACATGCCTGAGCTTCAATTTTTTCCACATTCCCAAGAAACATGAACTAGTATGAACAAACACAAAAGAACATCATTTTGCAACTTAAACGCCAGTATCGGACGTCAGACTGCCATCTTATATATGATATCTAAGTTTGAAAATTTAACGAAAGAAAAGATAATAATTTCGAATTTCAACAAATAATAAAAAAATAAAAAGAATGATAATAATAATAATAATAAACAAAAGAATGAAAAACTATATTTGCGATTAATAGAATAGAATTATTTAATTTTTTTTGCATATAATTTCAATAATATTTAAATGGTGAATTTCAGATGATTTTTCATTTAAAATTATATACCAAAGGGAATTTACTAACTAACTAACAAAAAACAAACTCAAAACACAAATGGGCACTTTAAATAAATAATGTTAGTGATATTAAAATATTACCATTTTTTAAATATTTTTTTTTGCCTTATTGCATGATGGTAAACAGGTAATTTAAATTTATTTTTGCGTTAAGAAATTATGGAAAAATAATATTATTCACTGCACATACTGAAGTCAAATATTTAAATTTTCAGTTTCTGATTATTTTTCAATTTAATTGTAACTAAATCAAAATGATTCAAAATGGACAATATACGATCACTATCATCATTTGACGTATTGACGTAATGAAAACCATAAGGCTTAAAATTCATAATGTATCAGAAGAGTCTAATCATAAATGTAAACATATATTATTTAATTCAGTCGTTTTTAGGGTTCCTTTGAAAAAGTAAAAACGGTACCCTATTGGTGAGACTTCGGTGTCCGTCCAAATTTCTATATAATCGATTTTGTCACAAACTATAAGTGCTACCAACTTAACATTTTCTACAGTTGTTGAATGTGTTTTCCCACATCTGATGTTAGTAAACAATATTCAAATATTTGTTTTTATCTATATTTCATGGATATTGTTGTAAACCTTTAATCAACAATTTACTTACAAAATTTAAAAAGTAAATTTTGTAACCAAAAATTGCATGTGATTTCACAATACTAAATATTTAAATAAGTCAAAATGCTTCGTTTCATTTTTTTTTATATTTAAAAAATAAATCTAATAAATAATGTGAACGAACTTAGTTTTGTAGTGAAGAGCTTCTTCGCGGCATAAGCAGCGAAGTGGCATAGCAGGTCGCGCACCTGGATGAGATTTATTTAGCCCCATGCTAGTTTCAGCCATAGGATCGAGAGCTGTTTCCTGCTGCTCCATTACAAATAACCGTATAGTACGAGAAAACATGAGATAATAACGGATGTGAGAAAAAGCAAGTGAACTGAGTAGACTCTGGCGACCCTCTTATGCGAAAGAACCACGATCACCACGTCCAACCCCACATTCACTCGAACATTCACATGCTATCGCACCTCACACGCTCACACATCCTCAACCACATACACGCACGCACACTCCCATACCTGCATCCATACCCATACGATGAACATTTCAAAACGTTCATCCTTCAATTCCACTTTAACATCTCACCATCTAGAGATTTCATTGTTATTCATTTTATGCTTTATAGAAATAATGGCTGTACTAGAGAGTGAAACTTTAAATCAACATAATGGCTAAATGATTTTAAATTGATTTGTAATGTAGGGCGAAAAAGTTCCAGTTAGTGAGTGAATTATTTATTCGATTATTGTTTTAATAAGTTACATTTCATATATATATATATATATATGTATATATATGTATATATGTATATATATATATATATATATATATATATATATATATATATATATATATATATATATATATATATATATATACATATATATATTTATATATATATATATATATATATATATATATATATATATATATATATATATATATATATATATATATATATATATATATATATATATATATATATATATATATATATATATATATATATATATATATTTATTATATATATATATATATATATATATATATATATATATATATATATATATATATATATATATATATATATATATATATATATATATATATATATATATATATATATATATATATATATATATATACCTGAAATTAAAATGGTACTTAATATCGGAAGCTTTAAAAAAATAATAATTAGCAAAAAAAATCATTTGTTTGTTTTACTGTAAATTGTTGTTACTTTTGGTTTTCTCAGAAGGAAGTAATAAATTTGGATAACAGGTCCAGTTGCTGGTTGGTAAAATAACAATAATACCGAATTCCATGGTATCCCCCTTTATCACACCACTCCCGTGATATGTTATGAATTAAAGTATGTTACTGTCCTGTATCGGTTTGAGGTTATTGCGTAAATCAACAATATCATATATAAAATCGACTGTTTAACTTAAATTACCCTTTTATTCCAGAATCCACAAATAACGGTAGGCCCTGATTTGATGTGATGGAAATAATTGAAAATAAAACGGGTTTGACTTCTAAAATAAAATAAAATGGAGATAGTCTTTGCTATCTATGATAACCGTAAACATCATTGTTGCGTGGAAAGAAACTCATTCAATCTAGCACAGTCTCCTCCGACTCATACGCGCATGCACCACATGTTCTCACACAGGAACTTCCCCATCCACACATATACACACTCGGATCCATACTCAGATATAGGTAAATATATTCAATAAAAAAAGTACTGAAAAATGACTCACCACATGTCTGATAACCGGTCCCCCTCTTCCAGCTTCCACTCTTAGTCCTGCATAATATAGTGCACTGATACCAATTCAATTTTCATAACATACCAGTACAGAAGATGGTGTATGATTCGGTTGTCTTTCCCCTTTTCCCGTTCGCTTTCCAAATTTGCCGGATGGCTACCCCTTTATTCTTGGTTCGATTTCGACCCAAATCAACAATCCCCCACTTTTTCTTCTCGGTTTGCCAACCACTAGAATACCACTAGAATAGAATACATGACAATTTTCCACTCAACATCAAGCGCCGTTACTTTGGTTTTGATATGTTGTAAGAAATTGCACACTAATTTGAATTCATTGAATTTTATTTTATTTTTGAGTTTATTGAAAATTCGCACATAACAGGTAACTTATTTAAAAATAAAAAAACAAGCAAATAATCAGTTTGAGTTACACTATCAGTTTATAATAGTTTTACTATCAATTAAATTTGCTTCCTTGTTTATTAAGGGAGTTAATTACCTTTGTCCAACTTTCACAAAGGTTATATTTTATTAATTATTATTCTTTTATTTAATTACCCACAATTTTGAAGGTATTGAATTAATTTATATTAGCATTTATTAATAATTAACGCTAAACAGGTAACAAAAACAAACTCAAGCCAATAACTAATTAAGTTATAATACAAAAAAAAACAATTTATATTGATTTTACTACCAATTGAATTTGCTTCCTTGTTTGTTAATCGAGCTAATTAACCTTGACCTAAATTCACCAAGGTGTTCTCCGTAATTAACGTTAGCATTAAAGTTATGGTTAGAGATTTCTAGTAGAAGCAATTTTAAGCATGCAAATTTGACTAGTTATCACTCAATATATACCGAGAAAAGTTTTTCGGTGGATTTAATTGAAATTTCTTTAACAATTTACGCAAAAAAAAATTGCACAATGGAAAACTTATTGTAATAACACAATTGATTTATAACACTTTGGCTTGGCATCACAAGATAATTTAACATTTACCACAAATTAAATTAACACTAATCATCACATAAATTAACATTAATCTCAAAGAAACAATTTAATTAAACTCTACAAATAAGTTTGTGACTTTTTTAACATTTTTAATTTTGTTCCACGATGGAGATGTCATAAAACAACTGAACAGCTGAACAGCAAAAAATGACATAACATAATTGACTCCGAGTCACAATAGAATAATAAAACTATAAGAGAGTTTACATGCGTAGTACATTTAGATTTGTTTTCAAATTAACTTGCACGGCACAAACATATAGAATTTTTTTTAATTTAACTTGGTGGGACAAACATATAAAATTTTTGTAAATTTTTCCAAACTAATAAAAGCAATCGCACTAATTAAACAAAGTACTTTACGAATTCAAGCCAATTATAAATTTTCATTACTTAAGTTAACAAAGAAAAACGTGAATTCAAAACGCGATTCCACCAATTTTGATGTTCACTAGACAATTTTCAAAATACAAAAAGAGTTTACATAGATAGTAAATTTTTGTGTCTTTTTAATTAACTAACGCGGCACAACATATAAACTTTCTCTAAAATGTTCTAATAAAATTATACTAATAAAAAAATGTGACTAATTGCACTAATAGAATTTAATTTAATTAAAAATTGGCTACTTAATTTAACCTTAAATTAGATACAAAAAACGTGAATTCAATAAAGAAAACCATTTTATTGATATTCACGAGAGAATTTTCAAAAATGCACAAGAGACCGAAGCTATCAATCGCGTTCCATTTATATTCTGTTAACCCGTTTGCCAACAATAACGAATTGACAAGGTAGTTTCTTGGGAAATCTTATTTCCTTTTCGTTTATTATTGTAGCCATAAAAAAATTGGTACAATTAACTGGTGTTAAAATTGGACAAAAATTTTAAAATGATTGAAAAAGGGAATCAGAAACAACCTTAAAAGTTCATGACAGTACAGCAAACTATTATATTTCAATTCATAGACATTGCGCAACTGTTTTATGGCAAATTTTTTTAAACAGAAAGAAGATTATGAACTGAATACAAGAAATTATGTTTGACAAAAAAAGCAGGGCGAGTCCCATTGGGACAAGCAGGGCGAGTCCCAATTACAAGGATGGATTACTAGCCTTATACAATTACGAAATCCAATCCTAGCTTCGTAACAGTTTTTTGACTTGTGAGTTTTTGTATTGGGAAATCCTTCATATTAGGTCAATCGTTTTTACATGTTTTTATTAGTTTTTAATTTGTTGTTTTATTTGATAACGGGAAATAACAGTTCACAACATTTCCCCCACAATTAATATTTGATTTTGAAGTTATTGTTTGATCGGACTTAGATACACCTGCGGATGATGATGAAAATATTCCAGGACAAAATAAGCAAGGCTCGGAAAAATAAAAGCACCACAATTTGTATTTTTAATTTATTTTACAATTTTATTATTTTTAATGTAACTTGGTTGACGATTCAAGCAAAAAGAGAAAGAAATTTTAACATTTAGAATTTATGTCAATTTATAATAATTTGAAATACTACATCTATATTTTAATGCACAAACTAATATTTAATTAAATGGTATAAAATTATTGTCTGAACGAATTGGTACAAAGTTCTTCTTTCTTTGAATTTTGATTATAACATTTGTGTTTGAAATTTTATAATATTTTTTGTTAAATTTGATTTGGCTCATCGCGTAAACAGTTATTATTAGTTTATAACGATTAACAGTGCAACCTGAGCCCCCAAAAAGGAGTAAAGATTGCCCTGGCAAACGTTAAATATTTGACCATCTAGCTAAAAATACAGACCCGCTTCTTCGGCTTGGCTCAGACGTATGTTTTTCGTCGTGGGTTGTCCGGTAACTAGATGGTCCTGGTTGAAAGCGGTTCATAACAAAACGAAAAAAAAAGAATATTTAAATAGGGAACAGTCCATCCTCTCTAAAAATTTCGCGACTTAACTACATCATGGTAGTGGAGTGACTCATGATTTATTTGTAAGATAATGCCATCTACCCTCCCCACAACCTTACCACTATAACGCTAATCCATGAATACATAGTAGCACAAAGAAAAATAAACTTAACATACAATTTACTCACCAATTTTTCTGACACTCACTTTTCCAGGCAGAGATTCCGAGGATCCGGATGCAAGATTTAAACTTCGGGGATGAAAGTCAAACACACCATTATACTTTCAATACCATATAATATTCAACTTTATTTGTAAAATTTTCCGTAATTCACAAATCAATGTAAAACTTAATATTTTCTTTTTGATTTTCAATAATTCAACAATTAACATGAAACTTAATATTTTATTTTTCAGTAATTCACTAATTAATTCAACCATTAACATAAAACTTAATATTTTATTTTTTTTTGATTTTTCAGTAATTCACCAATTAATTTAACAATTAACATAAAACTTAATATTTTCGATTTTCAATAATTCACCAATTAACTCACAGAAAACAAACTACAAACAAACAACAAAATAAAAGATTCTCTTTAGGTATTAAACAAAATAAAAAAAAACAAGCGAAAGAATAAAAAACCAGACCGAACAACGACTATTACTGCACGAGTCGAAAACCACTTTCTGAGTCCCGACCAACCATTCTCCAACTCCACTCAAAACCTCGGTTTCATTTGATCCGCTCAAAAAAAAACCAAAAATATAAAGTTAACAAAAGAACTACAATTCCAGAAAACTAATTGTGTGAAAATAAATTTTATCCACGACTACTAAAGAATTTACTTTCCATGCGTATATCTTTCATTGTAATTGAATTCATTCCTTTTTTATATATCAAATTCTTTTTTATTTATATTATAACGCTTTATTTATTCAAAATTCCCCTAACAAATTAAAAACTTGATTTGTTGGTATAGTAATATAAACGAGATAAAACACGAACAATATATATAAAATAAACAAACAAGTTTTATTTTGTTTTTATTTTCATAGAAATATTGCAATATTGCGATATAAACGTTTACAGGAAAACTTGAATGAAATTATTTGAAATATTTGTAGTCGTGGATAAAATAGTATCTTGTATTCGCTTAGGATGAAGGCAATTCTTCACTCGGATGATTCCCTCCACTCGCTACGCTCGTTCCGGGAAACTTCATCCTCGTGAAGAATTGCCTTCATTCTAGCTCATACAAGAATATACTATTCTCACAATTGAAACAAAGAAACCTATTAAATTTTAAAACGACTGAATTTCAGTCAAAAAGAAAGAAACAATTAGAAAATTTGAGAATAAGTTAAAATAGGTTTTTGCATACATTACACAAACGAGCTAGAAAAATTTTGATTTAGGGCATTTGTCTAGACGGAAGGTGAGACCCATATTTTTACGAAATTGAAGAAAAAAGCTGAAACGTGGGAACATTTTAATATATGAACATTTTGATTTAAGGCATTTGTCTAGACAAAAGTTGAGACCCATATTTTTACGAAATTTAAAAAACTGAAGTGTGGGAACATTTTAATTTAATTAACTGAGTTTTTGTAGGTTTGGCAAAACCGAAATATGGAAACTAGCTTTGAGAATGGGTGTAATGTAATTCAACATCAATATTAATTATTTGTTTTATTTCTTGAACTGGGCAACTTGGGACGAAGGAACTTATTAAAAGAAAATGTTACGAAAGCGGTGTGTTTGTCAATATCCTTCGTCACAAGTTATACCGAAGAAGAGTAGTATTTTGGCAGTAGATTAAAATGGTCGCCCAGCAAGAAAAGTGTTAACATTTTAAGTATCAGTAAATTAAAAATTTAAGATTTAAGAGTCAATGAAAAATTAAGAAAGTGTTTAAGAAAGAAAGTGTTTAATAAAGCAATATTTTATTTGTAAGAAAGATTAGTATCTTTAATTATTTAAAATCTTTAACCCTAGTCTAAGGGTTATAAAATTTGTGTTGGTGTTATATATTTATATCCTAGCTGAAAAGGATATAACAACATAGATAAGGAGATAGTAAAACAAAAAAATTTTTAAGGAATCGAGTTTGGTTTAGAAAAACCGAAAAAAATAGAAATATTTCAAAAAAAATTTTCATTGAATTTTCGACTGCTTACTTTTTGAGTTATTACCAAAAAAAGAATGGTAAAAATTAAAAAAATTCACGAGTGTAAGGATTATGCTAAATCGAAACCAAAATTTTTTTTAGGTTGTAATAATTTCAAATGTTCATTGGAGGTGGGTTTAAAGTAGAAATTCCGGAAAAAAATTATTTTTGATCATGGCATGTGGTGTGTCATGTGAAAGGTGATTTTTTTGGTTCGCTTGTTTTTTAAATAAAATATCGTCTACATCACGGCAATTTATATAAAGATTCTAAAAATTCACGGTTGCCGCTGCGCACTTGACCGTCGTCTGACAAATGATGTTACGCGCTAGCTCTCTTTCACTCTACCTTAAATATTTATCATCTTTAACAGCCAGCAACCCTTATTTGCGGCCGGATTTAATTAGGCAACCATATAAGATAATAAATAGAAAAAAATTAGCTTTAATTTGATATAGAATTAATCAATGTACGTTATGAACGTATAAATGTGTTGATATCATACCTGTTTACGCCTGGCTGCGAAGAGGTGCGGCCAGGTGCGCAACGGCAACCGTGACTTTTTAGAATCGTTATATAAATTGCCGTGATGTAGACGATATTTTATTTAAAAAACAAGTGAACGAAATTTTTTCCCAAAAATCAATTAAAAATAATTTAATTAAAAATACTGGCGGCCAAATTTTGATAGGCAACCTGGGTGGTTATTTTGTAGCGTTATCTCACTAGGTGAGATAAATAGTGAGATAAAAAAATTATGTTTAAATGATTTCCTTTATCTAATACAATCGATCAAAGACAAATATTTTATCTCACTTTTTATCTCACCTAGTGAGATAACGCTACAAAATAACCACCCTGGTAGATATATATTCTCCTAATTATAAATATACATAAAAATTTGATTTCAGCAAAAAATCGATGAGCGCACTAATCCTGCAGCCGGATCTCGTACTATGATTTTGCTAAATCGAAACGGAAATTTTTTTTTGGTAGTTATAATTTCACATGTTCATTGGATCCCTCCAAGGGGTTCATTGGACCCCTCCTTCAAAAGAAATTTTGAAAACAAATTATTTTTGATCATGTCATGTGGGGAAAGGTAGTGGTGGTCATGTCATATGTCATGTGAAATGTGGTCATGTCATATGAAAGGTGGTTTTTTTTTGTAGTACAAAACAGTAATTTTGTAATTTTTGAAAGCACAGTTTCCGATTTATTTTCAAAAATGTAAAATTTTTTACAATTTTTTATACTTCTTTTTACTCCCTATCTACGAACATTACAAAAGAATTTTTTTTTTTAAATTCACGGGTGTAGGGATTTTGCTAAATCGAAACTAAATTTTTTTTACTACCTAGTTATAATTTCAAATAAACGTGAAACTATACTAACAAAAACTGTTTTTTTCTCAAATATTATATACACGGAACCCTAAGCGAGCGAATTATATTCGCACTTGCCTGACTTTGGATGCAAATAAAATACCTTTAGTCATAAATAGTCCAGAAAAGTCCAAATTTTGTTTTTTTAATCAATATTTTGAAATACGTTTTTATGACTAAGATTGGAATTAATTTGACTCTAACGTGTAACTTTGCACTTAATGTGAATAAAAATATTTACGATAGGTTACATAAAATGCATGGTGTTATTTGAGTTAACAAATGATATCTCACTGCAATTATGGCATTGGTATGTAATATCTCTATTAGGTCTTACATAATAAAACTCGAATGTCAAAATCAGAGGTTTCGGTACACGGGGTTGTTACAATGATAGATCAAAAATTACCCAAAAAATATCAGAGCAATTTTTGATAAGCAGCTTTCGTTAAATAAGATACCCACGTTGGAAGAAACCACGTTTCAAATTCGCTTCAACCGGGAAGAAACGGCATGAGTGATTACAAAAACACTGCAAAATATATTTGATGGCAGACTCCAATATCCTTTTCTATTTTATTAGTACATTTTTAGACTAAATTTCTGACCTTTTCTCCGATGTACCCTTCATAAACTTGGTAGTGAGTCTTAGACAAAGTTTCGTACATTGACTAGTTGGCCAACAGAAAAACAATGTACACGACTTCGTAAGTTGTAGGACAGAGCACATTTCTTAGAAACTGCTACCAGCCCTCTAAGGATTTAACTCTGGCTTATTTCCACGTATCATTTGAGGTTGATACATCCAAGTACAAACAAAGTCTCCTCTGAAGAGAATGCACGAGAAACCCCTTTGGCACTTTGTGTTCGTTGCATTTACGTATTTTATGCCAAAACTGTACCACTGCAGGTTCAAACTCTAACAAGCTTATTGGTGCTGATTGTTTCATCAGATATACAACATCCGATGAAAGGGTGGAATTTCTTTATGCCCAGAGCTGCTGCATATTACTCAAACTCAGTGATTGGGTACTATCTTTGCCGTCTGCTAGTCTTGTTTTAAAATTTAGTGGTCGACCGAAAACAGTGAGAGCGGTTTTGTATCGAGATGCAAAATTCAGAGAAATTAGCCAGAATGCGTTCTGAAGGTCGCGTACTGTTCCGAAATAAATCGAGAATCGAGAAAACCTTCGAGACAAAATTGTTTTCTGCCATTCGATTTCCAAACAATTGTTACGGAACTGGTAAAAAAACTGTTGCTCATCTTGATTACGCCGAAAGATAACATACTGTCTATTTCTACGAACAACTCCTTTACTCCTATCGGAAAAATGGGACAGAAACGTCGCTTGAATGGCTTGATCAGTCCGACATCGAAGAAGTGAGTGAGAAGGTGTCTTTTTCAGGAACCGATTAGATTCAGAATGGAAATGATTCTAGATGTTATTTGAATGTATATTTACTTTATACGCAATACTGTGTTATACTGTACATTAAACTTGTTAATAATTTTTTATTTTTATTCACTAGATATGAATTTTGAAAATAATGAATTATATATTGGAGATTTGTTGAGCACTCTAGCAATTAAGTATTTTGAATTTTTCAATTCGAAAGTATATTTTGGATAATTCTCAGAGAAAAAAAATGGAAATGAATTCATCATTCGATGAAGCATGAGAAAATCGTCATAATAGATCAGATGTTTATCAGAGAGTGGTGCCGGAGGACGAATATGAAGACCAAGCTCTCCTTTTAAATTGGGCGCCACTGTAACGATTTCAGACCCTAAAATGACTGTCGAGCTGTGCTGTCAACTAACCCACTAGCTCTATTGGTGTTGTAATATGTTTTACATAACCGCTGTTTCGCATTTTTATCAAAATATTCGTCGCTCTTTATAGTAAATTTGAAATTCATTTTAACTGTTTTTTCTGGTTTGGCCTAACTTTTTGTATGGTAAACCTATGGGCCACGTTACTTTAATTTTTTGTTTTTGATAAACCCGTTGCACCCCTACCTAAAACTACATTCATTTGGGTATTTCTTTGTTACAAATTTAGGATAGAGCAAATTAAAATAAAATAAGAGCAATTCAACAATTCTTTTAAAAAATTTGAAAATAAGAAAAATTGTATTGCGATAATCCAGCTAGTTGCTATATTGTTGATGATAAATTTTTTCAACAAAAAATGAAAAAGTTAAATACCGTTTCTGATTGGTATCAATGAATCGAATCTTGATTAGGGAAATTTCTCAATTCACTGCATCTGAATAAATATTTTCACGTTTATGTAATTGAATTTGCTTGATTAGATCTATTTTTAACTTTTCAGTTCAGTAACTCTAAGTTCAGTATCACAACTAAGCAACAAATAATTTAGTTTTAACTATAGTAAAAATTTGTAAAATTGATCAATTGATTGAATTAAATTGATAATGTTTCGATAAAAAAAATTGATACTTACCGATCAAACCGATTGATCTACGTTTTATTAGCGAGAATTTTGTACATCTGTTACTCTTAAAATATACTTTAAACATCCTTATGTTCAATTATTTCTCAACATTTCTGTTACATGATCTCAAAATGCAGTTTTAGTTATATGAGATAAAGCAAAAAACAGGAAAAATAATTAAAGTATTCCTAGCTCATGTGACGCACTATATTTTCCAATGATTAAAGCTGGATTATAGAGTAATTGTAATATGAAGGCTAGTCTCTTCGAGCAAGCAATAGTGTGATACCATCAAATAATATTTCAAAACTAAGATTTGGAGTGCTACCGCTGGCTTCATTATTTTGAGTAAGTTTGTACATGTTCTACGAGCCCAAGACATAGTATTCATGCCAAACCTTGAAAAAAAATTGTTTCTTTTATAATTTGCTAGAAAACCTCACCATAGAAATAACACAGGCGACAAACTCATAAGGCAAAAAAGTCACAACAAATCGTAATTGTAATCAAAACAGTTTTCACTTATCTAGTTGAACTAAAACCATCAATAATTTTAAAAGCACTTGCGCTTAACTCAAAACGCTATAAAAAAGATTAAAAGCCAAATAATCGATTATTTTTTAACCGTTCAGTTAACACTTTCTCGAGATAATATTTTAAAAATTAAATAAAAGTCGGCCGATTAATTACTAAATAGAATTAAACCTTTTTCAAAGTTAATATTAATCGAGATTCTATTTATTACTAATTTATTTTACTTTATTTCCTTTTTCTAACAATTTCCTTCCTTATCATCCCTTTTACAATTTTATTTAATTGGCATCCTGTTCTGTTTACTATTTAATGGCATTTCATGATAATTAATGTTATTGAGGTTCAGTTAAAAGTGGATGAAATCGTAATACAATAACTGTCCATGAAAAGGGTGAGGTTTATATTTCCGGAAAAGTTTGTAAAGATATTTGCATTTTATTTCCCATTCATAGAATTAAAATGCAATATTTTGACAACTGATGACCGAAATCTTGTCTAAACTTTTAAACATAAAAAACTAAATTTTATTTCTCTCTATTCGTTTCGTCTTAATTCCCCAGGAACAATATC
Source organism: Diogma glabrata (assembly GCA_963693315.1). Lineage (NCBI taxonomy): Eukaryota > Metazoa > Arthropoda > Insecta > Diptera > Cylindrotomidae > Diogma > Diogma glabrata. The sequence goes on along the minus strand of OY856187.1, from coordinate 383,580,295 downwards.
CTTAATAGAGTGACAACATAAAATAAAAAAAAATTGATATTATTCTTCAAAATTGTTGAGAAAAACAGAATTCTTAAACAAAAGTTATTCGTCTTCATAAACAATTTTCTTCAAAAAAAAACATTTAATCCTTTTCTACATAAATAATTAAAGTCTTGGCATTTTCTTTTGTGATTAATTCATCAAATAAAATAGAATAAGGTAGGAAGTAGGAATTTAACATTTAAAATTACCAATGGGAGTTTTATGTCTTTAAGCATTATATCATTTTTATTTTCCTTTTAACAATTCTTTGCTTTATGTTTGAGTTTTTGTTATTATTGAAATTAATAAGATTTCTATTTTAATTTTCTTTTTTTTTTTAACAGAAGATGAAATTTCATTTTTGATTAGACATTGCTATTTTGCTTTTGTACTTTTTATTGTTAATGTAAAATTCAAACAATCTTTGTTTATGGTCTGTGTGTTTTGGGTTGTTGTTGGTGTTATACTTTAAGGTTTACATTTGAATATTACAGTAACATATATATATACACAAATTTTCTTAATAAATTGCAAAATCGCAAACGTGTGTGAATCCATACGGTGACAATATTTCTAATATACAACATGACAAGTTACAACATTATGGATATATAAATTTTGGAGATAAGCAATTCAACTCAAGTAAATAAGGCAATAATAATTTGAATTTTTTCAATTCGAAGGTACGGTGGCAACAAAACAATATTAGAACATAAAAAAAATGTTTTTAGTAAATGGCCTGGAATGTCAACAATTATTCATGAAAGAATTTTTCAATCTGACATTTCTTGAAACTCTTTTATTTTAATATTATCAGAATTATTACCTAGGCGTTACCAGAAATATTTCAAAAATTTATTAAAGCAATGTTCGCCACAACACGCCCCCCTTAGTATCATCGAAGAACACGAAGGAAGCGAGTTGGGATACGAGGGCTTCTACCTTACCTGCTCATATAATCGTGAATGCAGGATGAAATATATGTTGTTGAGGAATGGGTTCAAATCTAACACTTTTAGCTGATACAACTGTTTTAGCGTCGCGTTACCTCATTTTTACAGTAATTGAAGGAGAAGTCTGTAATGTGTCCGCAGAAGAAGAATGAACCATATCTGCAGAAGACAAAGTTTCGTCTGTGCGACTTAGATTATTACTCAAAATAGGTGAGTTTTAAGTAAAATCATCTTCAAATTGTTCCCTAAAGCAAGGTTTCAATCACCCGATGGAAACTGTAATGAAGAGCTTTCTCATTGGTGAACCAATGAGAATGGCATAGCAGGCTGCGTACCTAAAATGATTGTTATGCCTTACGACTAAAGCTCAGTCCTCGTGGATTTGATGGAGTAATACCTGCTGCTTCAACACAAATGCAGAAATGTACGCAAGGTACGAAAAGTTACAGAAATGGAAAAAAATACAAGTGGAAAATGGAGACTCTGGCGACCCCGTTTGCGAAAGACCAACGATCAGCGCGTCCAACTCACACAATCACTCCCACACACCCACACACTCACGCCTCACACACGCCAACATTCACCTACACACTCAGACGGCGAAGCAAGACAATTAAGCTGTAAGACCCGCAGCAAGCATCGCAAGTAGTAGTAATCACTGTCAGGTTGTATTGCTGTCACATGAGCAACGTGGTCCAGCCCACAAACCACTGCCATTGCTGGTAAACCGTAGATCGAATCTTAGAGCACTGATGAACGACACACTCTACATTGAAAGTCTTTATTGATTCTCTCTCTTTTGGTTTTTTATCAATAACATGCTCAAAATAAAAAAAAAAACTCATAAGTAATTCCCAAAACAAAAATATGTACAACTCAACGAAAGTATAAGTTTATTTGTAAGTTGAACAAACATGTACAAACCAGTTTATTTCCCTACCTGTAGTTAACAGTTGGTTAATGTATCATAGAAGTAATAAACCTAAAACATGACAGGAATTTGTTTTTTTTTGTGTTTAAATTTTTTCTGAATTACAGGTTATTTGAGAATGATTGTTTTGAAAATATAACTTCATCAATTCAGGTAATATAATAAAAGAAAAGGTATTTGGTATGTTAAGTTTTACCTCGGAGCAACAATATTGAGATCAGAATCATTTCCAATCCAGACCAAATGTGTCTCGCTACCCACACCGCCAGCTCGCACACACACGCAACCACTAACACGCCCCCATTCAATCACTGTTACGCCCTTTCACACACATTCGTACTTCTACGTTAGACGAAAAAAGAAATAAAATAATTCAAGTTCACTCACCACATGATTAAGTCCTTCCGGCTTCCAAGTACTACGGCCTTAGCCCTTCATCCGTGATGACTAATCCCACAGGTAAAGTATCAGGCAGATTGAATATCGATGTTGAGTTGAACTTCGGTTACAATCACACCCAAAACTTGATGACAATTGAACATATACGACCACAATGGTAAAATTTTGAAGCAAATGTTGTTTTTTTTTAACATGCAGGAACAGCCAGAACTTGATATACAATGATGTTTTTCACAGAATATAATATTAAAATTTTGAAGCAAATGTTGATTTTTTTTAAACATGCAGGAACAGCTAGAACATGATATAAATGATGTTTTTCAATGTATACAATATATGACGGCATTAGCCAAACTTTGATGTAATTGTTGATTTATAATTTATAAAATACACAGCGATAACAACGAAAATGTTTTAACAAATGTTGAGTTGCAATAATATACGGTCGCAACAGCATAAATTTTAAACCAAGGTTGCGTCAAAATATACTTGAAGCATAGTAGCAACAGCAAAAATAAATTTCAAGTATTGCGTTGGAATACGGTTGCAATGATGCGTCGGAATCAATCAGGCAAAATTCTACGCAAACCTCAATCTCATAAACTCGTCGTGTTGTTTCAGAAATCTGGTTGTGACGACATAAAAAGAATTGTCGGTCGAGCGGTATCAACTCGTAATTTTTATTCCCGGGCTTTCTTTTCATATGCATAAATCGGACGCCACTCCCGTTGGTTACTTAATTTGTTGGTTACTTAATTTGTTGGTTACTAAATGGTTACTAAATTCAATTCATTTTTTGCATTTTCTGAGAAGATTTACATTAGTAATATATTTTTTTTTTTTTCACCATCGGAAAGTAGAGATTTCAACGAACAGAAAGCATACCAACTTTTTGAAAAAAGCTGATATTTTGACGGGTGAATTTTCGATTGAAAATTAGGGTGCTTTTTCGATATTAATTCAAAATAAGGTGAACAAATAAATATTTCAAATCAAATAAATTACAGCTTATTTGGGACATAAAAAGGTAAGTTTTCACCAAATTTCGTGAAAAAAAAAATTTTTTTGTAAAAGATAAAAATAAAAAACCAAAAACTTGGTTTTTTGAATTTTTCACATAAATTTTGAGGTTATTTGAAAAAAGTGTCGATACAAAAGTTTTAGATCTTTTTATTACCTACAACTTTGCCATATAAATTTTTTCCATAGGACTTTTAGTTTTGCCGGAAATCGAGATAAACAGTTTTTTACCCTTAAAAACTCACCCCTTCCCCTTCCCGACCTCAGATCGCCCGTAAGTTATTTTTCCTTTCATTTTTATAATATTCTCCTCCTTTTCTAATGGGTTTCATCCTACTATTATTTTTTTTTACTTTTTATTATTTTTAAAGGCTTCTACCCTGGTCTATATTCGTTAAAATTATACATAATTTACTAATACAATTAATTCTAATTTTATTCAATGGACGTCAACAAACATATAATAATTTTTTTCTTTATTTTAAAGATTTTCTTATTTTTTTTGTTATTCTGTTTTACAAATCTTTTTTTTAGTTGGTAATGATCCAGAGGCATCGCCCTCCTAGGGGTCCTACCAAAATCAGGCTCAGCAACGATTGCGTTACTTCGCGTTTTTGGTCACACAATTATTTTCATGAATCGGTGACTCAAAATGTAAATTCGGTAAATAAACGGGTTAAACTTGGTTACGCGATCCGTTTGACCTTTTTAACTTGAAGAGTTGTAAGGTAATAACAGTGAATTAAAATAAAACTTACGGTTTTCAATGTCGCCAGAAGCCACACCTTGGATCTCAAATGGTATATTCCCTTTCGTTTTACTGGATTCTAATAAATTAACACCACAAGATTCTTCTATCAATCACAAATACGTACGATCATTAATTTTAACTAAATCATTTTCTTTGGTTAAATTTAAACAAAAACAACACAAACTTATTTCTTTATTTGATCGTTCCGTGATCATGCTATATTTTTCACAACATCAAAAAAAATTTGTTGACAGCAAGATAAAATCAGACTGCGAGACGTCAAACAAACGAATCACAAATGTAATAGAAATAAGAGAAAAAGGCTAGGTTACACCCAGTATTTATAACAAAATTCAATGCCGAAAATGGTAATAAAACTTTTCGGAATTTCAAAAGATGGATTACACCCAGTAAGAAAAGACGTAGTGATAATAACGTTTCGAAGACCATTTCAATGCTGATGGCGAGATATAATTTTAGGATAGCAAGACGAATTGGCAAATATGCGCAGCTGTTTGGATTTTGAAAGATTCGAGTAAGGGTTCCAGATGTAAATTAATTATGTAAATAAATGTTAGGATCTTTTTTCGATAAAACGAAACGGGTGGTTACTATGTAATACTGACCATTGCAAAAAAAGTAATTTTGCGAAACAAATTATTTCCGATACATCAATACGAGTCATCAATGAATTAGAATGAATTAAACGTAAGTTTAAACGATCGTATGATGTTGAGGTATTACAAAATAACAACTTACAACACTATTACAGTGGAATTCAGATCCATAACGGAAAGACAATCTGATAACAAAAAAAAAAAACCCACACAGAAAATCGAATGCATAACAAGTTAGGATATTAATTCTTTTTATTGTGGCGATTGGACAAAAGCGCACATCTGTTCGGAGGTTTGAAAACTTCGTTGTTTAATTACGGTTAGTGTTTAGAGAGTTCAAATTCAAGTAGCATGAAAACGCAGTATGAGTCAATTTTAGGGGGTTGCAAAATTAAATAGTAATGTTTATGTAGATAAATAATAAAAAACTATGGGTTACGGAGACTATAAGAAAATATGACTATTGATGATGGATGGATGAGAATCTATTACGAGCTACACAGGTTAGTAAAAATGGCAACTAATGAATCTGAGACTGTAACACTCTACGCTCAGACGTCGTCCCAGGCTATCCATTACAAAACTCGATCCCGTTATATATGACGATTACTGAAGATATTCCGAGACGAGCAATCCAATTGGAGTGAAGAGCTAATGCTACAGTTTCAACGGTGATATCCAAGATTGGAATGGCTTTAGGCCATCGAGTATAGCGGTCAATAATTGTGACACAATAGCGTTTATCCTAAGAGGTAGGAAGTAAACCAATAACGTCCATATGTATCTCGGAAAATAGTTGAAAAGTTTGAAGATAATTATCTTGAAAATATTATACGTAAAGGAGATTGAGTATGGCGAGAAACTTTTTCCCTTTGGCAAGCTACGCAGTTCTGTGCAATTTGTCGTACATCTTTCTTAATGGATGACCAGATTACTTTATCAGTAAGAAGTTTGAAAGAACTGTAGTCTCCTGTGGACCTCTGAGAATAAACGCTATTGTGTCACAATTATTGACAATAAATGGGCTAACATTGTCTGTCGAAGTATTTCATAACAGAATTTTAGAAGATTGCCCAAGCAACACTGGCATCGGCTGGAATTTAAGTGGGGAACTAGTCTCCACTAATTCCTTTTGTTCGAGGCTATTGAACTGAGCGTCATCAATTTCGTCGTAGGGAATATTCTCTGTAAGCGATATTTGCTCAACACGAGGAAGTGTGTCGGCAAACAACATTATATGAATTCCAAAAGATGTGGCGAATATCAGTGGTGAATTGAGTGATAAAATCTAAATGGCCGAATCAGCGAGGATTAGTTTTGGCAGGTTTCTGTAACAAAGCATAGATAAGTGGCTTATAATTGATGAAAAGTGTAAAAATTCTACCTTCAAAAAGATACTGGAAGACTTTAATTGCAAATTAATCTGCAACGAGCTTACGATCATAAGCGCTGTATTTCTGTTTGGCCATGAAGCGTTGACGATTACTAAGAGGTGGACAGAGTGTGAGGGATGAGAAAAAGTCTTTGCCTCACTGAGTTGCCGCTTGCATTCAAAAGTTTGAATGGCGTCTTTAGACCATTGAATGACGCGTTTGTCATTATTTTTGAAACCTTTTCAAAAAATCGTTGAGGAGGGCTTGATTGCCACCAGCATAAGGAACTAAAGCTTGAATTGTTTCTTCAGACTATTGAATAACGTGTTTGTCATTTTTTTTAAAACCTTTTCAGACGGACTTTCACTGAGAATGGCTTTATTGTCAGTGTGAGTAATGAGTCGGCGGTAGAAATTTATCATTCCAAAAAAAACGACGGAGTTGCATAAACGTTTCGGGTAGTTTTTAACGCGTAAAAGAATCGACATGTTCAGAATTAGGTTTGATTCCAGCTGAATCAATGGAATTTTCGAAGAAGTCAACGTTGGTTTTTGCAAAGTTGCATTTATCAACGTTTATATTGAGACCATGGTGGGAAAGACTTTCAAAAACACTAATGAGCATACATACAACATAACATTTAGGAGGTTGGAAGGACTGTACAGCGTTTCACAATCCAAATTTCATTCGAAGATCATTCGTTGATATTGAAGTTTTTGCAATATCACGCGCATCAAATAGAATTTGTGGATATGCGCAGACGAGATCAATTATGGAGAAGAATTTGCATCCGGAAGGATATTTGTCCGGAATTGTAGGTAGAATTTTCACTGCAAGGTCTCCATTCGCAGTGTCTCTTTTTAACAAGATGAAGAGGAGAGGCCCAAGGACTGTTAGATGGTTGACAAATGCCATGGGATAAAATAAGGTCAAATTCCGCCTTTACTATGCCCAATTTTTTTTAGCAAGTCGACGATACTTACATAAAATAGGAGAACCATGTGTTATAATAACTAGAGTCACGTTATGTTTCACAGTTTAAGAACATTTTAGGATGTTAAGTCGTTAAAATGTTTGAGAATATCGAGAATTTCGATACTAACAGAATCGTTGATCAGTGTAAGAAAAGGTGCTTGTGGCGAGTTAAACCAAAGTGAATAGAGAAGTTAGTGAATCGACCAGACGTTGATTTCTGTTCACTAAAAGGTCGTATTTATTAAGGAAATCGCCTCCTAGGAACGGGATGGTAACATCGGCGATAACAATGACAGAACCATCGTCTGAGACTAATGTGTAAGTAAGTGCTTCTCAAGATGGACGGGTCTACGCCTCAGAAATACTCGGAACCCAGTTCCGACCAAGGACCATCACAAAAATTTCGACGAAAGGTGCTACTCCGCTGCTCTATTTTTTGGATAAAGAATCAGTTGCCACTGGCCTCACTTCAGATCCTCCTAGTCATAGCCGGTATTGAAAGAAATCCTGGACCAACTAAAATATGGCATTGTGCAATATGCAAAAACATCTTAAGGGCAAACACTACTTCCGTCCAGTGTAATAGCTGTAAAGAATGGTGTCATCTTAAGAACTGCTCAGGCCTTGCAACACATAAGCAATGGTCCAAAAACTACATAGCGCCATGTTGCAATGCATCAAGTCAACATATAAATACGAGCTCGCAACAGAACACAATGCGAATGAGAACACATCCGGAAACCCCAGGTGATGTGATAATAATGCAGCTAAATTGTAACGTCAATGGGAATTCCTGGTAAACTGGTATCACTATGCAAAATGACAGTACAGAACTCTCAATGCTGTGTGCGAGTAGAGAACAAAATATCAAAATTTTTTAAAGTCGACTCCGGATTAAGACAAGGGAATGCTATCTCTCCTATACTTTTTAATCTAGCCTTGGAATATGTGTGCCGTCAAAAAAAACTACCGACTAATAACAATATCTTGTCAATAAACTCAGTACAGATGATTGCTTACGCTGATGATGTTGTCATCCTCGGCCGAAGTGAAGCTGTTATGAGTGAGACTTTCAAGTCGCTTGAGAGTGGTGCTAGGAAAATTGGTCTGCAAATTAACTACAATTAAACCAAACATATGAATGTTTCAAGAGAGGCTGAGAAGAAAAATTTGATGTGCGGCGATGAACCAATTGAGGGAGTTGAATCTTTTAAGTATTTGGGATCAATGCTTGACTCGAAAAACAGCAAACAACAGCATTATCCGACCGATACATTTCGGTAACCTTAGACGGATATTCTTCTGAGTCTAAACTAATTAACGCTGGTGTACCCCAAGGCTCAGTATTGTCCCCAACCCTATTTTTGATTTATATCAACGAATTGTTGAAAATCACCAGCAACCCAATAAATAGTTTTGAAGATGATAGTACTCTGCACAAGTCGTTCGAGCCCCTTCCTTCAAAAGGTAAAATGCACGAACGAATTAATCCTGCCCGGAGAGACGCTGCCATAAACGTGAACAAAGACCTGAATAAAGTCGCCGACTGGGGTGACCAAAACCTTGTCAATTTCAACTCCACCAAAACACAGCTGTTGATTGTTTCCAGATTAAAGACCGAGTTCCCCAAAGATATTTTATTTAGTATGTGTGATGAACCAATAGGTGAATGTAAAAACATTCGTTTATTGGGTGTCACAGTTTCAAATGACCTACTCTGGAACGATCATGTAATGGCGATGGCAAAAAGCGCGTCTAAAAAACTCGGCCTCCTAAATAGATGCAAAAAAATTTTCACTCCATACCAATTGCTCCATGTTTATAAGTCCTATATTCGTCCCTGTATGGAGTACTGCTGTCAAGTTTGGGGTGCTGCATCTGTTTCCATCTTGGCCCTCTTGGACTCTGTTCAAAAGCGAGCTATACGAATTGTAGGTGATCGAACTTTGACATCACAACTTGATTCCCTACAACATCGTCGCACTGTTGCTGACCTCGTTGTTTTTTACAAATATCGTCATCAGCAGTGCTCAGATGAAATCAGCGGCATCATGCCTCAAACTTATTCTTACCCCCGTTCCACTCGGCAATCGGCTGCCGCAACCAGTGAAACGGTAAAGATCCCGCGCTGTCATACTGGCAGATCGCAGAGAGACTTCTTTGTCCGAACTGCGTACAAATGGAATAGTTTGCCGGAACACTTAGTCTCAGGTGGCTTCAACCCACAGATGTTTAAAAAAAGCGTTAATCTACACCTCAGAACGCCAGTTGTTGTGGGACCCAGGTCTAGACCTAGGTCTTAAAAGGTATTTATGTGTTGTTGTGACACATATTCTAAACCCTATTACACAACACATTTTATTAAAAAAAAAAAAAAAAAAGATATTAAAGCTCGAATCGCTGCAGGTAATCAAACTTTCTACTCAATCAAACCTCTCCTTGGATCACCGTATGTATCAACTAACACCAAGCTCAAGTTATACAAGACATTGATTAGACCGGTTGTGATGTATGGGTCACAAACGTGGACCCTTACACAAAATGACGAATCGCATTTATCTGTATTTGAGCGTAAGATCCTACGCTTCATTTTTGGTCCCCTTAAGACAGACGATGGAGAGTATAGAACCCGGTATAACTTTGAGATCAGAGACCTTCTTGAGGGTCCTGATATAATAGGTTGTATCCGTTCAAACAGGATTGCTTGGTTTGGGCATGTTCTACGAGCCGATTCACAGTCTGGAATGATTAGAAAAATGTACGTTAGTACCACAGGGAGTGGTAGACCGCGCGGAAGACCACGACTACAATGGGAGACTGACGTAATAAACGACCTTAAAAAAATCGGCTGCCATGGTAATTATGTCGCTGTTGCGAATGACCGTGGTGAATATTCAAAGCTGATTAGCCTGGCAACGCTCCTACATGGAGCATGAACGCCTTAAAAAAAAAAAAAAAATTGTAACGGACTATTAAACAAAATCGATGATATTATCAACTTTATGTGCAAAAACAATATTCTAGTCGCGGTTTTACAAGAAACCAAATTAAATATTAGATCTAAGATTAGTGATAGTATCTGTGATTATAGAATTATAAGACTGGATAGAGGGAAGAACAAAGGTGGTGGCCTTGCCTTTATCATACACAAAACCATTATCTACCATACAACCACATTACCAGCAGTATCAGGAACTGATAAACACCTAGAACAACTAGGTATTAAAATAAAATCCGGAAATACGGAGATAAATCTGGTCAATATTTATATTCCACCAGTAAGCAGCTGTGAATTGTGATAAAGGTTATGAACCGTCCATAGGATATTTATTTTACACCAAAGACTGTCTAATTCTCGGAGATATAAATGCTCACCACGATCTATGGCACTCACACTTGAACACTGACTCAAGAGGTGAAAATATTGCTGATCAAATTGACGGCTCCAACTTTGGAGTCTTCAATGAACCACAACCAACAAGAGTAACTAATAACTCATACTCGTCTCCAGATGTTTCACTTGCCAGCATGTCGCTAATGCCAATCGCTGAATGGAGAACTGAAATTGCACTGGGATCAGATCATGTGCCGATCTTAATCACCTTAAGCCGTTCCTTAAACGAAATGAAATCCGAGAAGAAGACATACATTAATTTTAACAAAGCAGACTGGGATAATTTTACCAATTTTACTGAATTGGAATTCAGTAAGCAAATTTGACCAATTGACGCCCTCTCTGTGGAAAGAAAATTCAGAGAAATTTTTAACAAAGCTAAATCTCGCTTCATTCCAGCCGGCAGAATACAAAATATTAAACCAAACTTCCCACAAGAAGCTTGTGTATTCTCTTCCCAAAGAGATGACATCCGTAAGGCAGATCCAACTGATTCTAGAATTCCGGGCCTAAACAAGCAGATAAACAAACTAGTAATGGAACATAAACGTAACATATGGAAAGATTTAGTGAGTAAGTCAAACTTTGGCACAAATAAAAATCTGTGGAAGGTGATTAAGGGTTTAACACATCCTCGTCAATCGCATAACAACTGCATGATCTCCTTCGATGATATCCCAACCGAAAACCATAGAAAATGCGCATCAAAATTCAACACGCAGTTTACAGAAAAGCAAAGTAAACATGAAAAAGAAACTAGGTCAGCATTAAGACATATGCGCAAACTTAATATTGAAAATCTCGAGAATATCATATTTTCCGAAGAAGATGTTGGAAATGCAATAAAGAAATCCAAACCATCTAAAGCTATTGAAGCAGATGGCATCTCAGCCATTATGCTAAAACACATTGGACCCAAAGGATTGAACTTTCTCACTACCATACTCAACACTTCTCTAAATACGCTCCAGATATCAAATATCTGAAAAACAGCTAGAATAAGTCCCATTTTGAAACCTGGCAAGCCTGAAGAAAAGGGAGAATCTTATAGACCGATCTCTATCCTCTCATCGTTCGCAAAATTGATAGAAGCACTACTACTACCTCGGTTAACAGAATCTTGCAAATTGGCGTCACATCACCATGGTTTTAGGAAAGCACACAGTACAACCACCGCGCTCCGTAGAATCCAAAACCAAATCAGCGATGGTCTAAACCAAAAACAATCCTGTGCTAGAACAATTTTAGTTGCACTTGTCCTGTCAAAAGCTTTCGACACAGTGTCACATGCTGCACTACTGAACGACATATTCAATTCCAATCTGCCAGGTCTAATAAAGCGCTGGTTGTGCAATTATCTAAGAGGCCGCCAAACATACGTTGAGTTCCGTAATTCTAGATCTAAGACGAGAGTGCTCAGACAAGGAGTCCTACAAGGTGGAGTTCTCTCGCCTTCATTATTCAACCTTTACTTAAGTAGTCTACCTGCACCACCAGAAGGAATAACTATCACGTCATATACAGACCACTGCACGGTGCTTGCAACAGGAAACAACCTGGAACAGCTCACCAATGTCCTAAACACCTACCTCAACACCTTTAATGAATGGTTTAAAACCAAAAAATTGAAATTGTCCACTGAAAAGTCCACTTTCACACTTTTCACCACATGGACGAAGGAGGTAAATACAACACTCAATATCTGCATTGACAACATACTAATTCCTACTGTGAAAAATCCAAAACTGCTGGGGGTAACATTCGATCCACTACTTAAATTCAACGCTCATGCTCAACAAGTAAATACAAAACTTAAAAACAGGAATAACGCACTGAAAGCTCTAGCGGGCAGTTCGTGGGGTAAGGGTAAAAGCTCAATAATAACGGCATATAAAGCAATAGAAAGGCCTTTCATAAATTACGCTGCTCCCATATAGACACCCCAAGTTGCTGACACCCACTGGAAAAAGTTACAGATAACACAGAACGCAGCCTTGCGTACAGCAACCGGATGTCACCTGATGGCCCACCGAGATCACTTGCACGAAGAATGTAACATATTGCCGGTCCGTGAACACAACGAAATGCTTACCAAACAATATCTTTGGTCCTGTCATAGAGAGCAACATCCCTGTAATGACACCTTATCCATGACAACGCCACCTAGAGACATAAGAAGGACGGCGAAATGCTTCCTACAAGATGTCAAAAACAATGAAAACATAAATAACATCGACGAGCCTACGTACAGGAGGGGGTTGAAAAAGATACATACAAAAACCGTTGAAGACACAATAAAGAACTACGACCCGAATCGAGTTCTTAATAGCAAACCACCACAAGTCGCTGCTGAAGAGGTAAAACTGCCACGCACGCAGCACCAGAACCATCCTAGTGCAGTTAAGATCCGGTTGGTCACGCATCCTAAATAACTACATGATTAGAATTGACCATGAAATTGTTGACAAGTGTCCCATATGTGAGGACACGCCACATGATGCTAACCACCTGTTCGGGAACGTAATAAATTATGTAAACACAGTTGATTGCATCACACGTCGTTCTAATTTTTGTTGTTTCGTTGAATTGTTTTGTTTGCTTATCGGGCAATATTTTTTATATAAAGTTCAATTCAATTAAAAAGCAAACATCATCTTGTAATTTGATTTACTTTTTCACTTCGATTTTGGTTTTTGACTGTGAAGCATTCAACTGGGATTCGGTAAATAATCATTATACAAATATTTCAAATAAATAATTAATTAAAAATAATTTATATATAATTAAACTTGTTTGATTCTATAAACAAAATTAAATACTTAAATAAATTGTTAATAAAGTTTTATTGTGAACATTTAAATTAATTGGTGTTTTTTAATTGATAAATATTTAATACTTTTGTTATATATTTTTTTGTAAATGGTGTCGAGGACTGCATCAGCTTACACCACCTTTTCAATTGTCCAGAAAAACCAACCGACCTGACGAAGGAAGATCTGTGGTACCGCCCAAGGGCAGTAGCAGAGTTCCTGAACCTGGACTTGGAGCCGGAAGAATAGCACCTCCACGTGTCGCTACAACAACAACAACTAATGTGTAAGTTAAGAAGCCGTATACCGTAGGTGCTAGCTTAATTCGCGTTTTGGTGTAAATGAAGAAGTCTAATTTCTAGGAGAGAGAGTTTTCTCCTTGGTTGCGGGAATAACCGATACTTCGGCACTTGCATCGATGAGAAAGTTCTTTTGAAAAGCATTAAGGACCAGGAGACGGAGTTGGGAGAAATTGGAAATATTTGCACACCAAGTCGCAATTTTTGGCAATCTCTTTAAAAATGTGATTGTCATGGTCCAGAGGTAACATGGGAGATCATTTATATTTATAGAAATTTTAATTGCAATTGCAGTTTTGATCTTTGGATCTACTCTGGTATTGGTGAGGAGGTTGGGACACATTTTGCCTTTGAATTACATTGAGGAGTTGAGTCTCCAGTTTTTTTAATTTTTCCACAAGTGCATGACTTCATTTGAGAGAGAGGAAGTAAAAAAAGAAAGAGAAGCAGTATCGTTTGATACCGCATGCATCTGCAATCCTCTTTCGGCATTAAATTAGCTTTCTGACGTTTTAAATAATAACAAAACCGCAAAATGGAGCTATTAACAAAATTATTTAAAGGAAACACATTCACAATAACTCTAAACCTTTTTATTTTCAGGACTGGTAGTGAAATAAGCCTATGTGCATCAAAGCTGCCAATATTCTTGTATGCGCAGAAAGAAAAGGTGTAACGCAAATGATTGATTCCAAAATCTTAACATGCAAATGTAAAATTTAAGGCAGATTTGGAAGAGGAAATTTTCATGACTAATTAAATATAATTTGTTGATTTCTTTATTTCTTAGTATAAATATATTAACACTAGTTAGACTTAGATTAAAATAAAAAATTGGGTTAGTTACTGACAACGAAAAAACAGTTTAGTTTTAATTGTAAAAGCAAAACGCTGATAGAGAGCTCGATCCAATGAACTAAAGCAATTAAGCGATCACTTGCAACGTAACCAATCGCCGATATTCTCCTTTATTAATTTTTAAAATGAATCTCTAATATCTACAATAATTCGAAAATAAAATAAAAAAATTCCACTAAGGTCATCAAAATAAAAAAACATAAAATTAGTCCAGTAAGCAGTAACATTACATTAGTGGCACCATTCACAGATGCAAAACTTCATATCTGGATAATTGGAAATTGAAGTGGTGTTTCAAATTTACTGAGCAAATGTGTAACCCTGATAAAAGTCTGCCATCAGCAAGACTGAAAACTCTTAGATTCTGATTTTGTTCTGGTCTTTTAGATTAGCTAACCATCACCATCAGAGGTGACAATCAATATTATATATGATAGAGATAGCCAAGCATATAAATATTAATCCACGTACCCAAATAACAATACTACCATAAGTGACTGTAAAGCAAACGGATTTGCTAGGCTAGAGAAAGGGCTAGACCTTTCTTCAGAAAAATAAAGTCAAAGCCGGCTAAACTGATTATCAAACAACTGCATATGAAAAGGATAGCTGTGGTATGCAAAGGCGTGATATTAGATAAATTGTGGGAAGCATCACACTCTACTGGATACTTAAGAGCACATTAGAAAACTACCTGCCAATAACTTTGGCAGAAACTGTCACAGCGAGGAAGAAGGAAAAGGAAAATAAAATTACTAACGACTAGTAAACGTATAGAACAATTCGTACTTAATTGACATAATTCTCGGCCTTACAATTTAAATGGCCTACCTCGCTTCATTACAAGGTCTTAATGGTTCAAAAAGTTGGTAACGAGTAATAGAGTAATATAAATTTGATATTTATTAATGTTTGTCTTTTCGTTAAACTATATGCAGAAATTATGGTATGTTGGCATTTGGAAGATGATTTATTACAATTTATTTTATAAATTGTCGTATTTTTCAATATATTGATTTTATTAAAAAAAACTTTAGTACTGTATAGACTTCGACATTTTGACATGATTTTCTACATATTCTACAACAAAATCAAAATATGTAGAATATTACATCAAAGTATGTAGAATATTTTTTCAGAGTGTATTTGTCTAAAGAAATTGGTGTATAGAAATAGTGATATAACACAACACAACCTTTATTTATATTATATTGAATGATGAATCAAATAATCCAGAATGAAATAAATAATAAACGAACAGTACAGCGGCAGGAAAACCTTTTATTTATTAAACGTTTAAGGTGGGGTTGGAAGAAAAATTATTTTTATGTTGTCAAATTAGAAACAATACTATAACTTTTACAATATACACAAGATACTAATCAATTTTAAAATAATGTTGCCTTAAATTTTAAAGTTAAAAACTTGCCAGAATCTGAAATTAGGATAAATAAGCTCAGAAATTGTGTGTTCTGTGTTGAGTGGTCTAGTGGTAGCGTGTTGTGTGTGAGTGGGCTAGTGGTAAAATTATGGACTCATATAAAACTTATTGATTAAATTAGGTCTTCAAGTGAAGTTCGATCACAAAATTGTGCGAATTGATGAAATGAATATAAGTCAAGGACACATGTTGACAGCCTACGTTCCTTTATGAAACATATACGGAACAAAACAAAAATTCAGAATTTAGAAACCGTTTACAAGCAATACAAAAAGTGGTAAAATTATTCGAAAAATGAGACATTTTTCAATGCGCTTGTTTATGTATAGACTGATGGTAAGTCAGAACTTAGAATCTAAGCAGCCTGGTCTCAATTCTTTGCTCTAGCTTAAAAACTCACAAAAACTCTAACAACGTTTTACATATGAGTCTAACGATTTTGAAAATATTTACAACAATTCATGAGCAAACAACGGTACAGAAACTCAAATAGATAACAATGTCATTGTCAACATATATAATTTAAATTTGACAAAACACCATTTTGTACCCTGTCAAGTTGGATATCATTTGACTTACTTAAATTATAGACCAGGGTCGATAATTTTTGAAAACAAGAAAAATAATAGTCGGATGAAACCCATTAGAAAAGGAGGAGAATATTATAATAAAGAAAGGAAAAATAATTTACGGGCGATCTGAGGTCGGGTAGGGGAAGGGGTGAGTTTTTAAGGGTAAAAAATGGCTTATCTCGATTTCCAGCAAAACTAAAAGTCCTATGGAAAAAAGTTAAATGGCAAAGTTGTAGGTAATAAAAAGATCTAAAACTTTTGTATCCTTACTTTTTTCACATAACCTCAAAATTTATGTGAAAAATTCAAAAAACCAAGTTTTTGGTTTTTTATTTTTATCTCTTACAAAAAATGTTTTTTTTTCACGAAATTTGGTGAAAATTTAACTTTTTATATCCCAAATACGCTGTAATTTATTTTATTTGAACTATTTATTTTTTTACCTTACTTTGAATTAATATCGAAAAAGCACCCTAATTTTCCATCGAAAATTCACCCGTCAAAATATCATCTTTTTTCAAAAAGTTGGCATGCCTCAAAATAAGGTGAAAAAATAAATATTTCAAATCAAATAAATTACAACGTATTTGGGACATAAAAAGTTAAGTTTTCACCAAATTTCGTGAAAAAAAAAAATTTTGTTAAAGATAAAAATAAATAACCAAAAACTTGGTTTTTTGAATTTTTCACATAAATTTTGATGTTATGTGAAAAAAGATTTAGACCTTTTTATTACCTACAACTTTGCCATTTAACTTATTTCCATACGACTTTTAGTTTTGCCGGAAATCGAGCAGAGTAGCAGAGTCTTAATTCTCCGTCACAATTTAATAGCTTGCATGCAGTCAGGGAGCCGCGTCAACAGATTACTAACGAAGATCTGAATCAATAACTGAAAAATTCTGGGAAGATGAAGAAATACCATCGCAGAATATATCAACCGAAAAAGAACATGAGTGTGAGGAATTTTACGAGGAAACTTCTACTATAGCAATCAAAAGGGTCAATTAATTCAAAACTAACTCAGTAAATTATTTGTGATATAACATCACTCCGATGGAAAATCTCCCTCAATTACATCTCCATTACTTACAAAACTAACTGTCTAGCAAAATTAAAAAAAAAAAATTTTTTTCTGAAATTTTTCTATTTTATAGATTTCTTTAGTTTCCATGCAAAAATAGAGGAAACATAAAAAAAATGTATATTGAATTTCGGGAGAGTCAGGCGTTCTTCATACACAGTAAATAAATTATTTTAATTAGAACTGATGATTTTGCACTTATTATTGCTCAGGTTTATGCACATAAGTGGGGTGAAAAGTTTGTAAAAAAGTACAATTACTTTCTTGAACAGTGTTTATAGTTTATAACTATAAGCAACGAAGATTGAAAATTGAAGTACCGTTAGCACAAAATATCTTGACCATTACAGGACAGGACGAAAGGTGGAAGTCCAGATCATAAAAAATCGAGAAGTGAAACGGAGGCCCGGCTCGAACCCACAGACTTTCAATCTATACCGACGGACTAGCCCGATCAGAAAAAAATTTGCCAAAGCGAAAAAAACACCAAAAGACAAAAAGAACAAAAAATAATGACACACTAAAAAATTATAAGGAGCCAAAAAAAATATACCCAAATCATTTAAGAAAACTAGAGGACAAAAAAAACCAATGGGATAGGTGACAGCAGAATAATCGAGCTGATTCCAAAAATAAACAACAAAATCAAAAGTAAAAAAAAACAATTTACTAGTTCGAAAATCAGCACTGTCATATACAACTATGCATTCAATTATCTCACCAGACAACCACATCGTTTGTGATAAAACATGCAAGCAGGACACGGTTTGATTTTAAGTATTGTACGAAGTAAATTCTGGATGATGGGGGCAAGATATACAAACTATAAGATGCATAAAGTCCTGGGAAGTATGCATAAGGTACCGATCCTACTAAAATAAACAAAAAGTAGCTGATTTTCCAGCGAAGCGATGTAATCAAAATCGTCAATTCCTAAATACAGATGTAGATTATGCTAGATCATTATACTTTAAAACGAACAAACGCAAAACCTATCCGGCAGAAAGGCGTATGTAAATGTAGCGGTTTTCGTCTGTTTAGTTGTAAAAAATTTGAAACATTTGGATGTGGTGAGCAGTCTTGATACCGAAGCATTCTTAGCGATTTATAACACGACATGGAAATCCGAAACCAATTTGGTGTGATAATGAGTACAATTTTGAAAGCGCCAAAAGAAAAATGCAACATTTGAAGCAACAGATATCTGATACTGATACATCAGTTCCATTTCCACCTTATTGGGCACATATGCCTGAGTTATGGTTTAATCAAATAGAGGCAGTTTTTGAAGTAACAAAAATTGTTAACGACAATAAAAAATATTTCAATACGATTGTGTGTTTACCGTTAAATGTTATTACTTCAGTTTCAGATATCATCGCACACCCTCCCGCTACTAACAAATATAATTCTCTTTGTAAATGTTTAATAAAACGCAAATCGCTGTCGGAAGCACAGCGCGTAGAAAATTAATTGAACATACATTGAGGACAAGTCCCTATCTGAATTTTATTGTAATCTAGAACAGATTGCGGGATCATCTGGTGCACTTAACGCACAACTATTAAAAACCCTTTGGTTTAAAAGACTACCAAATTCTATCAAAGCCGTGGTCATGGTTCAAGAAACTGATTCAATTTCAGATTTATGTGAACTAGCTGACAAAACTTCTGCATCCACTTCTAACATAAGCGCAACCGAGTGCACGAACAATATTATTACAAAAACTGAAAACCAGTTTTCAGTTCAAGGTCTAATGCAGTCTATTAAGGAGCTTCGCTCCAGGTTTGGAAGGTGGGAGAAAAATAAAGGGAATCCTCGATTTAAAAATAATAATACTAGATTTCATCAGAGATCTAAATCACGTGATCGCAGCAATAGTCGTAACCGATACCTAGGTAAAAATTCGGGTAACTATTTATGTTGGTATCATCTTAAATTTACAGATAAGGCAACCAAATGTCTATAAAGAGGATGTACTTGGAAAACAAGTATCAACTCCGAAAATTCGGAAAACTAAAACGTCCCATAGTAGAATCGATGAGCGACGGGACTATTTCTAATCGTCAATTATTAGTCCAATGTCTGAAAACAAAATTAAATTTTTTAGTGGCAACAGGTGCTGATGCATCAATCATTCCAGCTTCATATTTTAATGATTTGTATTTAGATAAAGAGCCACTTCTCTTTGCAGCAAATGGGACCCCAATTAAAACTTATGGGAAGCGACTAGTGGTAGTAGATTTAGGCCTGCGGCGAGAATTTAAACATCCATTTGTAATTGGTAATGTAACTCAACCAATTTTCGGAATCGATTTCTTAATCAAATTTGGATTAACCATCGATCTTAAAAATCGTACTATAAATGATAACGAAACGCATCTATTGGTTAATACTATAGTGAAAAAAGATTTCACACTTTCCCCTCGATTAAAATTTTTCAACGGTGAATATGGAGAACTACTAAGCCGATTTCCTACCTTGACTCAAGAACCAAGATATGATGTGTTACTTAAGCACAAAGTTGTTTATAAAATTGTTACTCATGGTCGCCTTCCTCATCCTAGAAGGCTTGATTCTGAGCGTTAAAAGAACCCAAAAGAGTTATACCACCGCAGCACCTGAAATCCTCTACTACCGTTTGTTATCTCATACATCTTTTTGATGTCCACTATTAGATCTTGAAACGATCTTTAGATAATGACTTTACAACTGCTATTTCATCTAGAGACAACTAGGTAAGTGAAGTAGATAAGCATAAAAGAACTTTTAACTACAGTATACCGATGGGAACAAAATTAAATAAGAAAGTCAAAGGGATACTGTAGATTGGCGAAAATATAATGTAATATCAGTAAGAGATATAGAATCTGCATATTAGCATGTTTGTGTCATCAAGGGAAATATTGTATTAGGAGACATGCGAGTAGACTGTAGGTCTCCTATCCTACTTAATGTCGTGGTCACAATTTTAATGAAGAGGGTGAAACAGCTCTAAATCCGTTTTGTATCTGCTATGATATATGGTTCCGGCTAGACTTACATGCAAAGATGTACGCATTTTCTCCGATTTTAAGGATCTTAGTATGCTGTACGTCAGGAATTGCTTCTGATAAGCTCTAGATGGTGTCGGTACACAGTTCAATTTAGAACTGTACAATTTAAACATTTGCACATCGAAAAGTCAAGGTTAAATCAATATAACTTACTGCAACGCAGATGCTGGAAATCATTTTAGAGTTAACCGATCGTAACATGTTTTAAATTCTAAATTCTTAATTCAAGTTTTAAATTCTGCGTTTAAAGTTCAAGTTCTAATTTCTATGTTCTGAATTCTATCTTCTAAGTTTTAAGTTCTAAATTCTTAATTATAAATTCTAAATTCTAAATTCTAAATTCTAAATTCTAAATTCTAAATTCTAAATTCTAAATTCTAAATTCTAAATTCTAAATTCTAAATTCTAAATTCTAAATTCTAAATTCTATATTCTATATTTTAAATTCTATATTCTAAATTCTTAATTCTAAATTCTAAATTCTAAATTCTATATTCTATATTTTAAATTCTATATTCTAAATTCTTAATTCTAAATTCTAAACTCTAAATTCTAATTTCTAAATTCAAATTCTAAATTTTAAATTCTGAATTCTCCATTCTTAATTCTAAATTCCAAATTCTAAATTCTATTTAAATTCTATAAGTTCCAAATTATTAGTTCCAACTTTTAAGTTCTATGTTTTGAGTTGCAAGCTTAAGGTTTTAGTTTAGAAGTTCCAAGTTCCAATCTTCAAGTTACAAGCAATTTTTAAGATCCAACCGTTTTTTACCCTTAAAAACTCACCCCTTCCCCTTCCTGACCTCAGATTGCCCGTAAAATATTTTTCCTTTCATTTTTATATTATTCTCATCCTTTTCTAATGGGTTTCATCCTACTATTATTTCTTTCAATTTTTGTTATTTTTAAAGCCTTCTACCCTGGTCTATTAGGGAACATTGCAATTACATTTTTCCCATTTTGCAGTGCATAGTTTTTTTTATTATTGTAAAGAAAAATATAACTTTAGGTATGATTCCCTTTCCCTTCCGCCAACTATTTTCAACAACTTTGTGTCTAACAAATGCATAGTCTTGCATGTATGTATGAAAAGACAACCATTAAGTGCAAGCAAATGTTTACGTTATATGTATCAATATGAGTTGTTTTGTATTTATTAAGCGATGGGTTTCTAATGTAAAAGTTTGCGTATCAAATTTTAACCTAGGACTGGGTATAACATAAAATCGATTCTCTCCTCACCCTAACTTTCGTAAGTGTCGTTCAAATTTTAACAAACCTATAATTACTGATTCCCAACCCAAATACAATTTGTCCATCAAAATCTAACTTAAACAATCTTGATCTAAATTTTGATTTATTTTTCAAACAAATCGAAAAACACTTCCTTATCATAACACAATTTTTTTTTTTCTGAACTAAAAAGAAAAAGTTTACACTTAAATGACACTTCACAGGTGAAATGTAAAATTAAATTACATGATATTTTCACCAGGTAGGTATAGAAAATTTCCGAACGAAAAGGGTAGATATTTATCTTTTTATAGGAAAAATGACAAAAAGAAACATTTATTTGTTTTTTTTTTTTTTTTCGTTTTTGCTACCTTTAAAGAATCAATATCCTCTAAAGATGATTTGATAAAAATGAGGGTCTAATCTAAAAGTTTGTGTGTACAAATTTTTTTGTTTACTTCTGTTTTCACATAAAAACAAGATGTAGATGCTGAAACGATTATGTATTCCTCTGAGAAAATTGTTTTTATTCAGAAAATTAGAATTGTTTATTGAAAAACGAAAATGATAGAATGGAAATAATTTTACTTCTATACCTTTCTATCCGAGAAGTAATTTTATTGAGGTAAGATAGCTTTTCATTTTTAATGAACGGTAGTTTTTGATAAGAAGTTTTTTGATTTTTCAGTAATTTACAAATTTTAATTTTATGTAATTTTATTGAAATTTATTTTTTTAATATTTAGAAAATGTTAAAGTTAGTTTAGAATTGCAATTTGAATCATAAAATATGAAGGAGCTGAAATCTCACAGCTCTGAGATATCAAGACTTCGGTCTGGGTTAAGGATTTTGATATAGTTTTCGGCAA